>JBBPBX010043528.1:0-27879 GCA_038048925.1 Garcialebias charrua | reverse complement strand
AAGTAAGTAATTAAATCATTACATTTGATAAACTTCCGTGTATGTTTAACAATAATTGACCGTAGGCTAATGCTAATGCTAACGTTTCTCGCTGAGGTCTGTTTACTCATAGATTAGTTTTTAAATTAATCTTATGTTTATGTTTGGAATCATTGGCATCAAGTGTTGTGGAATTTGGAATAACACGTAGGGCGAATACGACATCAGAAATTTTACATTTTAAGTAATTAAAAAACAAGTGTGTTATGGGCAAACCACACGGTTTTATAACAAATCAATTTATTATTTACCATTTAGATACTCTTTTTTTCTTTCTTTCAGGTGTGTGCAGACTCTGTTTTATTGACAGCTGATGACAACAGAGGTGTGTCGCCTGATGCTTTTGACACTTTTGAACTAAGAGGGAAAAAAAACAGGTATCCTTCACCTGCATTATACGTTCCCAACAACTTTAATCATCTTTTAAAACATAAATAGTTTTATAAATGTTTATGATGATATTAATCAAGTCAACTCCACAATTCTGTTTCCTGATTTTTTTTTTCATTCATTCATTCAACCTTTATTTATACAGGCTAGCCTCGTTGAGTCACGGGGACTCATTTACAAGAGGGACCTGTCTCACTCACACCAAACAACCATCCACTCTCACACTCACACCTAGGGTCAATTTAGAGTCACCAATCAGCCTAACAAGCATGTTTTTTGGTCTGTGGGAGGAAACCGGAGTACCCGGAGGAAACCCACGCATGCACGGGGAGAACATGCAAACTCCACCCAGAAAGGCCCCGGACCGGGATTTGAACCGGCAACCTTCTCGCTGAGAGGCAGCAGCTCTACCAGTTGTGCCACCGTGCTGACACAACACAGCTCCTTCACACTAGTTCTAAATGAAGGTTTTACAAACATTTACATTCCCTTCAGGTTATAATGACTCTTTTTTTAAAAAAACAAATTGTAATTGAATATTTGGGGGTAATATTTTTATGAGTTTTATACATGACTTGTAAAATACTATGTTCAACCAAATCATAACATTTTAATAATTTCAATTGATGAAATAATCTATTTGTTGGGTGACCATAGCACTTCCTACTAATAATTCTGTAAAATAAAAACATGGTTTGTAATTGTTTTGCATGCTTTTCCCCAAACTTCATTACAATAGATTAAATATGGAACAATTATTACATTATACAATATATACAAAACTTTGTCATTCAAAAACTATTTTACTTTATACAGTAATGCAAGAGAGTCCAGGCAGGATGGAGCAGATGGAGAAAAGTTTCAGGAGTGATTTGTGACAAAAAGGTGTCAGCAAAGGTCAAAGGAAAAGTTTACAAGACAGTGTTGTATGGTCTGGAGACAGAGACATGGACAAAAAGACATGAGACAGAACTTGAAGTGGCAGAAATGAAGATGTTGAGGTTCTCCTTAGGAGTGACAAGGATGGATAAGATCAGGAATGAGATCATCAGAGGTACAGCACATGTTGAACAACTGGGAGATAAAGTTAGGGAGGCCAGACTGAGATGGTTTGGACATGTCCAGAGGAGGGACAGTGGGTATATTGGTAGAAGGATGTTAGAAATGCAGCTGCCAGGAAAAAGACACAGAGGAAGGCCAAAGAGGAGATATATGGATGCAGTTAGAGAGGACATGAAGGTAGTTGGAGTGAGGACAGAGGATGCAGAGGACAGAGTGAGGTGGAGGAGGATGACTCGCTGTGGCGACCCCTGAAAAGGGAAAAGCCGAAAGAAGAAGTAGTAATGCAATTGATGTTTTTATTCTTAAGTAATTTACATGAGATTTCTATGTCAGCTTCTTATAAATAACAACGCCCAAAAGTTTTAATTAACTATGAATTTCAAAGCTGTAAATTTTAAAGTTGTTTAAATTTATTGTGCCGCCGCTGTGGTGTGGGGGTTGAGCGCGCGGCACATGTTCTGAGGCTAGCCCTCGCTGCGGGTGTCGGGTTCGAGTCCCAGTCCCGACGACCTTTCGGCAATCCCCCCCCCCCTCTCTGAGCTTTAACTCTCATGTAAAGGTCATTTTATTGATTTTAGGTTGCTATGCAGAATATTATATAGTTGATATTGATAAGTATTGTGTATACCAAGCAAATTACAGGAAATGTAAAACTTGTTAAGAAATATTGTGCAATGTTGCAATAATACTAACATGTTACCCATTTTTATGTTAAATACAGAGCCTATGAAGGAGCCAATGTTTGCAGACTGCTGTAGAAGTCTTCTTGGTTGCCAGTCTCACCTGCAGCCGTGGCAGAACAGCTGTACTCACTGTCCAAAGTGTCACGAGGAGGATTTTGAATACCACATACACTCAGTTGTGTTCTAACCAACTTCCTACACTTAAACAAGTTTTCTTTATTTTTACTTTATTTAATTTTCATCACAATATTGTTTTATGACATTGAGAAAAAATTGTCTTACATTTATAAATAATGTTCAAAAGGTTTTTTTATACAGACATTTTACAATAAAAGATTGTTTTGCACTGAAACTGAATTTCTCTCTTAATTTTTTTTATATACTGTACTGTACTGTAAATGATCATTTTGGATTAATTCACAATCACCATTTATTTTAAACGTGAATAATTTATTAAATTTTCACACCTTCTTAAACATTTCATACATGTCTCTGTCACATGGAGCAGGCAGAAGAGTGCTTCAGTGAAAATGCTGTAGTCATTGACTGGGTAAGCAGCCCCAAACTCCACCTCTGCCAGGCTTCTGTCTTCTTCATTATGAAATGGATCCACACCAAAGGTTGACTCTGTTCGCAGTGAAGATCCCAAAGGTGATGTGCATCAGTTGCACAGGGTAACAGGCTTTCTGCAATTTTGGCAGCTGATTGGGTATTCCTCGGCCTAGAAAAAAAGTGAAAAGAAATTCACCACAAGAAGGCATCTGACGATAGAACAACGTTTGTCTCATATTTAGGGGTGCTTGAACAATCAACGTGAGAAAACAGCTAATTTAGTCTATTCTTAAACCTCTGGTGAGGACTAATTACCCAGTGGTAGGATATGTCTATACTGTACAGGATTCATGTGATAATTTTAAAGAACAACAGCATGTTTTTCTTGTGTGCTGCTTCCAGAAAGCAGTACCTTTTTTAAATAAAACACAAACATTCAAGTCAAACTCAGTTTTCAGCATTGAAGAATAATGTGATCTCCAGTTTCTGTTTTAATTCAAATGTAGTTACCTTGGCCTCTAGTTCAAAAGTGTCAAAAGCCCCTCCACCAGTGAGGCAAAACACCTCTGTTGCCATCAGCTGTCAATAAAACAGAGTCTGCACGCACCTGAAAGAAAGAAAAAAAAAGTATCTAAATGGTAAATAATAAATTGATTTGTTATAAAACCGTGTGGTTTGCCCATAACACACTTATTTTTTAATTACTTAAAATGTAAAATTTCTGATGTCGTATTCCACGTGTTATTCCAAATTCCAAAACACTTTCTATACTGCTACATCTTGATGCCAATGATTCAAAACATAAACATAAGATTAAAAAACTAATCTGGGCTATTAATCTATGAGTAAACAGACCTCAGCGAGAGGCGTTAGCGTTAGCCTACGGTCAATTATTGTTAAACATACACGGAAGTTTATCAAATGTAATGATTTAATTACTTACTTGGAATATGAAATAAATCTTGTTGACGGTTAGATCATCAGCTCTGAATTAAATACGTTGATTCCCTCTAAATAAGACAACAACGTACTGTATCTATTTTACACTCAGATATTCCATTTCCGGTTCCGGTTTAAGGTCCCGTTCAGTAACATCAAAATAAAAGCTCGTCTTTGGTTTAACCGTTGCAGTTAAACAAACAAACAAAACAAAACGTACCCTTTTTTTTATTTTTGTAATTTCTGTTTTTCTAATTTCGTTTGAAAAACGAAATAATGAAAAAAACGTTTAAAAACCGTTTTTGTAATTTCGTTTTAAAATGAAAAAACCAAATAACCAAAGCTTGTTTGGTTATTTGGTTTTTATTTTGAAACGGAATGACGAAAGAACGAACCATACACGGATTCGAATGGAGGAAACTCTTTCCTTCGAGAGCCATGCTCTGTATTGGACAGTGTCGATCTGTACACCCAGAAATATGGTAATCCGTGACAGGGTCAGATCGCTTTTCTGTAGGTTTATGACAAAACCGAGAGACTCCAGGTGAGAGATCACCTTAAAGGAGTGTGACAGCGCCTACCTTCTGCTTCCGGCCAGAATCAGCAGGTCGTCCAGGTAATTCAAGACCCTGAGTCCTTGATTCCTAAGAGGGGTCAGGGCTGCATCAGACATTTAGTAAATGTACGCGGAGCAGTCTTTAAACCGAAGGGTAAGGCTTTGAATTCATAAGCGTTTCCTTCAAACGCAAAACGGAGGAACTTTCTGTGTCTCCTCCACACGCCTATATGGAAATAGGCATCTTTCAAATCCACTGTACATGCATAGACTCCTGGTCTCACTGACTGGAGAACTTGCCGCAGTGTAAGCATCTTGAACTTGAAAGTTTTAATTATTTTATTGAGAGTCCTGCGATCCAGAATCGGTCTTGAGGAACGGTTCTTTTTGGGCACCAGAAAGTACTTGCTGTAGTGGCCAGAGCGTAGTTTGCGTCCTGAGACCAAACTAATCACTCCCTTTTGTCAGCATCATTGAAACTTCCTCCCTCAGCATGTGTGCACGTGCAGGGTTGATCTTAGATTGCAACACCCCTGAGAAACAGGGGGGTCTCTTTAAGAACTGCCACTTGAGCCCATGACGTATTGTTGTCATGAACCAATCGTTTGGTAGACACGCCTCCCAAGCCTGCGCATGCGCACTGAGCCTGGATGGCATGTTGAATTGCTGCTCCTCGTGTTTCAGCGCTGAAGAGGTAATCTTTGACCCCTCTCGCGCTTTTTTGAGCAGGTTGCCCAACAGAAGATGTCACGAGATCAGGCCATCTCTGGCGGATCTCGTGAATCTTGCTGTGGTTCATAGTTTGACCATGTGGTCTGGGTTTTATAAAAATGGGACTCGAGTCAAGAACCAGGGCAGTCTGTGCTTTGGTACTTTTATTTTTGTACATGTCTGAAACTGTTTTTGTTTTGTTTACATATACAGTAGGCGAGTCAAGTTTGGTGCACGCACACATGTCACCAGCTTCTTGTAGTTTTTTACGAGCAGAGACTGGGATCAGAAAGTTAGGTTCCCGTACCTCGTGGGCGGGCAAACCTGTAAAATTATCAGTTCGTCCTGGTTCATCAGGTCCAAAACTGGTTTCCGTAAGAGGAGGTCGATACAGCACTCGGACGGTACTGAGAAGCCTCACTGTCCCCAGCGGGCCTCTTTCGTGGGAGACCACGCGTATTTTCCTTTGGTGGGGCAAATCTTTTCCTTGGCAAACCCTCGCGGAGGGCTTCCGCTTGTTTGCGTCTTTGTTCCAGCCTTGCCTGGACATGTTCCAGGGCTCTCCCAAAGAGTCCCGTTGACTCAATCGGGTGCTGAAGGAAAGTGGACCTCTGGTTCTCCGGGAGGTCCGACAGTGTTAGCCAAAGATGGCACTGGGCGACAACTATTTCTGCCATTGCTTTGCCCTGGGAAATAGCTATTGTCTCCATCATGTGGAGCACGAGGTCAGAGGCACGACGGCCCTCCTCCATGGCCTCAGTTGCGGCCTGTTTGTCTTTTGTTACCTGGATATTCTGTAGTTTTTCTGCCAAGTATGCCTGCACCATGCTCGATGCATTCATTGTGCGAGCCGCGAGGCCTTGGGCCTTGTAACACTTCTCGAGTTGTTTTTCCGAAGCGCGGAAGGTCCTGCTAGGTAGCGCTGGTTTCATTCCCGTGACTGTGGGGACCAGGTGAGCCGCCAGAGACTCCTCTATCGGGTGTGCGCTGGCAAGGCCCAGAGCCTCCATTCCCGCGACATCCAAGATTCGGGACAATGGCAGCATGATGGAAGCTCTGGGTTCCGCCCAGGAGCGTTTGAGTTCCATGAGAAAGTCCGGAAAAATTGGCATTTTTTGTGACATTGTCGGTTGCTTCGTGTAGAAGTAGCTTCCCGCTAGCCTCCTAGGCTGTTGGCGAGGCGTGAGGTCTGGCCACGTGACCTGCAGGGCATCAGCGGCCCTATGGCACAGGTCGAACAGAGCAGGTACCGAAAAGTCAGGTTCCGGAAGGTTCTGCGCTAGGTTCTGGGAGGAATCAACAGTTTCTCCCTTGTCACCGTATTTGGCATCTATGTCGGACACTTCTGGTGTCGAGTCCTCGACGGCAAGTGAGGAGTCCGACGCATTGTCCTCTCCGACTTGGCCACTGCATTCCAAGTCTAAGTTTTCGAGCTCCGGTTCGGGAGCGAGCAGGTTAGTGCGACGTGCGACCTTCATCGCCGCGGTCCTCGCCATAGATTTGACCAACGTGTCCGCGCGGCTTTTCCTCATTGTGGCCATCATTTGACGACAGTGGGGGCAGGAGTTGGGGGCTTTCAGCGCTTTCCTCGCGTGCAGAATCCCTAGGCAGACAGGACAAGCCTCGTGGGTGTCCGTCGCCGAGAGGGAGTAGCCGCATCCGCTGGGGCATGGGCGTGAGCGAGGAGTCGTCGTCCTGGTTTTCTTCTTCTTTGTCCTCCACTTTCCCTTCTCGGGAGCCATGTCCGGAGACGAGAAGAGTAGAAGTTGGTCCTAGTTTCCTTTAGTTCGAAGCCGTCTTCTCCGTCATCTTGCTTTCGCTGGTAGACTGCTAGAGATTAGCAGACGGTTGTGACGCAGTTAGCGCCGTCGAGCGAAGCTGCAGAAGAGAAGAAAAACTTTGGGTAAGTAGAAAAATGCTGGACTAGCTTTCGCCAGCCCAGCAGTACGCAGGAAAATTTTTCTCTGTACGCTCAGTGTAGGGAGCAAGCTCACCTCAATCAAGCGACGCGACAACAGAGAAGTCCCGCAATGTTCAGGTGTTTAAGCGAGGTGAAGGGCAAAAAGAGAAAGATGGACAGGCGTCGGTCGCTTAAATCTCCAGAGGTTGGGGCCTCTGGCGCGACGCTGACGCCCCTGCCGTAAAGGCGTGAATGTATTCCTTCAGGTAATCGCGCGGGGGCACAATTCCCATAGCAAATATGTTGCACCGAGAGACCAAACTGAAAGGGAACTTCTAAGTTCATGCTCAATAATCCAGGTAAAAATTCCAACAAAATTCTGTCAGCTCATCTGGAAGTTTTTTTATTTTATTTTATTTATGTTTCATCTGTCATCCAAAGGACTTCAGAAGTTTGAGAAGCCACAACAAACTCAGTCCCACAGGCAGCACACTCACTTAGTGGACCAACCATAGTAGTCCAACTTTGTTGGATTTTTTACCTGGATTATTGAGCATGAACTTTGATGTTTTGAATCACTTTGGCTATGGCCGCTTTGGAGGAGTCGACAGGGGAGGGGGCGGGCCCTAGAAACCATCTTATAATCAGCAATATGGTTGGTCCATATGTGTGTGCTGTTTGTGGGACTGAGTTTGTTATGGCTCCTCGGACTGATGAAGTCCTTTGGATGAAGGACGAAACATCTCTACAACAAAAAAAGAAACCGTCCTGATGACCTAACTGAACTTTATTGGATTTTTTTTAACCTGGATTATTGAATAAGAACTTTGAAACTTTTGATGTAGAATTTATTTATACGTGTTTATTTAACAGAAGTCGAGACTGAGGTCTTTACACAAAAAACATTGTTCTTTTTGCAGTATACTGTAATACTTTAAACCATGCACCACTTAGTTTTAAGCTACTAGCATTTTGTTTTAACTTGTTGCTGGTGTTCTGCTACTTTCAGCTTTCAGCTGATGGTCTGTTTCTTAGCTTTTAGCTAGTGTTGTGCTATTATTTCAGCTTTAACAACTGAGTAACTGCTTCTTCAATGTTGATTGCATAAAGGTCAGATATTCAGTGTTTTGTCTCCAATGTTGTTTTGCAATTATTTATCCATTTCCAAATATTAACATTTATTTTACACTTTTGCAATATTTCCATATGGTCACACAGCATCTAAATATTGTATTGGCACTGACTAAATAAATAAAAAAAATCTGGTGTTTTGTCTTACATTGTACCAAAAATTTTAATATATTATAACAGTAAAGGGCTGTGTTTGTCACATTTTTGGTTTGTTTCCAAACAGAAGGAAGTCAGAGTAGTACACCCCACCTCTTGTCTATGGGATGGATGAATTGGAACAGCCTCTTTGATTACAATGGTGAAAAATCACATCCTCTCTGGTGAAGATGATGACCTCAACTTTTTGTTGAACAAGTCAGACCTTTATTCATTTGGAAGAAAACCCAAATCTGTATTTTCAGGGTAAAACAAGCAATGGTTTGTATTTTTTTTTTATTATCCAAGCAATGTGTTGCTCACAACTCTGGATAGCACACACAAGAGGTATGGATGAATGCTAATGACAAAAAAGATAAACTAAAAACAATTTGTTTAATCAAGCAAAGGTTGCATTTCTATCACTTGCACAGTTTCATTAGGACTTTAAAAACAAATTGTGATTTTCTTTTGTTTTTCCTTTGGGGAAAATGTATTTCTGCTTAAAAAAACACACATGGACTCTTTACTGGGGCAGTTTCACTCATTTCAGCTTATAAATTATTAAACAGAAGCAATTGTGTCATTCTTGAGATGTGTTTTTGGAGAAAAATGTATTTTGTCCACACACAGACAGTAACCATTACCCAAAGTGATTCCTCTCAAATGTTCTACATGGTGCGGTCAGCCCAGCCAGAGTCTGGAGATTTGAGGGTGTGTAGCTCGTGCCCTTTGTTTTGTTCGCTGGACCTTCTTACATCCTGTCTCAGAGATAAGACTTTTTCATTCCAGGGAACTTGCCACCTCTTTTTGGAGCAGGGTGCTGAGGACCAGAGAGGTTTTCTGGTTACATCCTGTCAATACGAGTGGATAAGAGATCCGACTGAAAGTTCATTAATTTGTAAGTAACCTACGCCAAGACTGAGATTACCCTTCACCCCTTCTGCTCTATTTATGTTGCTGTTCTCAGGGTGAGAGTGCATCTTCAGCTGTTCAGCATACACACATGTCTCTGACAATTCTTTTGTTTATTTGTTTTTCTTTTAATATTAAAATTCAACATAACTGCCTTTTTCAGCTGGGTGATTTGTAAGGGATAGATTTGTAAAAAAAAAAAAGAAAAAGAAAAAAAAAAGGTAGAATAGAGCCCAACTACAAACACACACAAAAGGGTCAAAACTCCACTTTAATTCAAGTTAAGATGGTACACATACAACGTGTGATACATTTTGTAAATATTTTTAAGAAAAGCTTCTTTTTTTTTTTTTTTACCTAAAATTTCTCTCATGTGAATCATTTGTATCAGCATAAGCAAAAATATTTAAAAATGTGGAAAAATTAGTTGACATTGAGAGCAGGTCAAGTCAAGAAGGCACATCCTTTCTTGAGACTGTGAATTATGACATCATCTGATATCAGAACAAATGGTGTTAAACGCATTCATTTGGGGGTTGCAATGAGAGATAGTATATTGACTAAACACCTAATAATAAATAAAATAAATAACATAAAATATATGCTGTAAAATGCACACTAGCATTGAAGTTTTATATTATCTGAAAATTGACATTTTAAAGCATGCTGTTTATTTTAGACACACAGTTTCGATAACATTTAAATTACATCATAATGCAAACCTGAAAACATGTTTTAAGTGGTTGTAAAAACTTGCACACAGATATGCAATATTGTTCCCCCATTCCCTCTACCAGATTTGCACCTATACCAATTAAGTATGAGAATTTAACAAGTCTGACTAAATTTTGTTTTTACTAATTTTCCTCAATTTTTTACCAGTATGTTTGGACAAACATGTCTTCTGTCAATAATTGGGGGTGCTGCAGAATTTTTTGCACCTCTACTTCAGCAAGTTTTATATAAAAACAAAAGATAAATCAGACCATGGCATGTTTTTTTTTTCCAATTGACCTTTCGCAGAAGCCCCGCCCCCTTAGTTACTGTTGCTACGCCCGTCAAGCTTTCTGTAGCCGGTGAGTGTTAGCGCGTGACCAGCAGCTCATGGTATGAGCTAAGGCTAACATGCTAAACCGGACCCCACCAAAGCTGCAGCTTCGACAGCCGGCTTTGTGCGATCAGAGGTTCCTGGAGCTCGCCTCGATGTCGGACTGGAAGCCGAAGACATCGGGGGACAACGAGCTAACTTGGAATAACAAAGCCGACAGCCTTTTTGAAGCCGCAGCTAAACTGGACTGCCCGTAACTGCGCAGCGGACTCGGTGGAGCTACTCGGTGGAGCTACATGCTAACAGGTGTCGCTAATGGCTGCGCTGGCAGACGGCTTTTGGTAAGTTATTAAAACGTATTAAAACATTTTAATGACGAATTAGGTTTGTTGTGTTGAAGGACTTAGTCGAAATTCCTCCACGAGGTACTTTTTCGTTGCAGTTAGCAAACTTCGCATCACAGACTCTGTGATCGGTAATTGAAGGCGTGTTAGCTAGTCAAGTTTATGTAGTGAAACTGACTAAACATGATATCGTATAGGGTTCACAGCATCGAGACCCGACAGTGAACTAATGTAAACATTCGCTAAAGTTAGCTAATGCTAATGAGCTTACTAAACGTAAGAGGGTAATCTTCTAAAAATTATATCCAAAATAATACACAACAATGAATATTAATAATAACCTTTCTTGAAATTATAATTATTACTTCTAGAGCAGGACAGTCACAATGAATGTTTGTCTTACCTTTGAGCATACATACGAATGCTTGTTTATCTTCGAGACATTAAGCTGGGAGTGAGGCCTTCCACACTGTTTTATCCATTGTTGACACCGTTCCAGTTGTGTTTTCGGCTTTGGGAAGGGAAAAAACAAGACTCCACCAGACAAACTCTTGGGATACCTGCTGTCTGATTTACACAATCCATAGGCGCATCGCTTCACCATCTTGTAGAATGTCGGACCTAGCTTACATAGCCGGAGATGCTAGTGATGTGTGATTGGACAATGGCCGGTTGGGGGCGGGGTTTTGCGAAAGGTCAATTGCTGTTTTAATGCCAAAGGGAAAAATTGGAAAAAGTAAAACTAGTTGAAGCACAAGGGTCCACAAGGTTCAAATGTATTTTTATTTTTGTTTTACATTTGAAATATGTTAAGCATCATAACTCAGCCCCCTGCAATGGTTAATATTGGAGTACGTCTCTGATTATGATACCTGCAGTCTGATTATCCAGCCTGGTTCCTCCCTCTCTTTCTGCAGCTGCAGAGGAGCAGTGTAGGACCTTGACCTCTGAGGTCACGTTCCAGGACTTGATTCCAAAGCCTGACATATGTTGCCTGCTTCTCATGATCAGAGATAACAAAGGAACATAGTGGCGGTCTGTGCTGAGCATGGCCCCTAACCCTGATGCTGCTTACTGTCAGCAACAACACAGGTCTGTGATTTGTGATAAGAGCAAAGATCCTGACACCTCCCACCACTCTCCCACTTTACAGTCTGACTCACACCGGGTCGCAAAGAAAGGACAGGAGATAAGGTGATGGGAGATTAAAAACAACTATAGCTCTAGAAGATGGTGTTGAAAATTAAAATTGCTCAAATAGGCAACAGTGTTTGTTAGAGTTTTGTAACCACATTTATTAGTGTTAATTTTAGCCAATTTCTTGTGTTCTAAATATCCTTTTTTATCTAAGTTTTCCACATGCAAACATGAATTTGACTCAAATTCCCTTCAGTGACCCTTGAAGAAGAGAGCAGACAACACCTGAGATCTCTTGTTCAGGAGTCATGTGTTCAACACCTCAGTTAGAAATAATATTGACCAGCAAGCAGCACATAGGTAAATGCAAATCATTGTACCTCTTCACATTGCTATACTTGACATCAGCGTTGATGTCTGTCTGATTGAATCTTTTACAGACAACAAAGTTATGTTAGTGCTGTGTGTGATGTTTCAGCAATGCTTACAAGTTTATTTGTGTAATGGCAGATTCCTGTGCTGCCTTCCATAAATGCAGTGAGAGCTGATGATATTGAATGGATGATTTAACATGTACTGTACATTACAAAATCTTATTGATTTTCATTTCAACAATATCACCCAAACTCCATTTTCTAACCCATAGTTGAATTGCGAATGTGGCAGGTCCAGGAAAGGAACCCATACATACCTTTCTCCAGTGACACTTTCTAGCTCATTCTGAGGGGACCCTAAGGCATTCACAGGCCAGTAAAGATACACAATCTCTCCAGTGACTTCTGGGTCTTCCCTGAGGTTTCTGACCAGTGGGACCTGCCTGGAAAAACTCTAAAAGGAGGCATCCAGGAGGCATCCTGATCAGATTCCTGAACCACCTCAACTGAACCACCTCAACTGACTCCTTCCAATGTGGTGGGGCAGTTAACAGTGTTTCCCCACCATTATTCAAGAATGGTGCCCCACCCTGTCAACAGAACTGAGTGCCTTGCTTAAAGAACTGAGTGGCACACTAGCTAAAAAGCTAGGCAGAAAGTGGTCATAATCTTTGAAAGTGTTTTATCAATGACCTTCAATAATCAGTGGTTCTGATGTTGTCAGTCCATACAATGGGCATTATCAGCTGTTATCATCCCCATATATAGCGGCAAAACTGTCCAATCTACCTCCTAGCATGTTTAAAAGAACGTTATCAGCGTTATTATCGCTGTGAGTAGGCAGCGTGTTTCCGTAAACCCGGAAGTGTTGTTTTTTTTTTTTTCAGCTTATGTAACCGTTTTCCTAAACCTAACCTTAAACCTGACCCAGAGGACCAACCCTAAACCTAACCCCCTTACCCTTGTGCCTAAACCTAACCCAAGACCCTTTACTCTAAACCTAACCACGTAGCTAAAGACGGAGCCTGCTGTCATCGCTTGTAACCGTGACAACGTACCTTTTTAACCTTCTAGGAGGTACAGGAGGGGCAATCTGGCCGCTACGTATGGGGATGATAATAACTGATTATGGCCATTTAATGGTTGATAACATCCAAAGTGGATGCAATAATTGAAGTTGTAATAAATTAGCAATCCTAACAACTCTCTTGCTGACAGTGTTGGTGCAATTTTTCACAAGAATTCAGACTGTGCTGCTGAGAGCCTGATTTCAGGAGCAGTGCTGCTTATCTTGCTCAAAAAGTTATGGAAACAATATGTATGAAAATGAGTCTGAGCATTCAAAGTGTTTTGTACTATAAGCAGCCTGCTGTTCCCAAACTGATGAGAGGCTTATCCTGGGTTTGTGGGCCAATAGACTGACATTTTTATCCTTTCTTAGGGGTATCTCTACTTTGCCATGCAAAGCCATTTTAATAGTTTCTCAGTGCAGTTGGCATGGTTACTGTTGCTGAAAGGTGGCAACTTAAATCTGCCAACGGAATCTCAGAGAACCTGCTGTAATCATTGGACATTCTCCGTATTAACATCCAACATCTGCCTCTGCAGCTTGTTCCCTGCATACCTCAGACCAATACTTTCTTTTTCTTTTTTTCTAACAGGATGGCTGATAGTGTTTCTAACATCAATATATATCAAAGCCTTCATTATTGTCTCTCAATTCCTGCCTTTGACTTATTTTATAAGAAAAATATAAAGGTGTGAAGACCAAGATGGAACAGGGTTGAGGGAATGTACGCAAGGCCACCTGGAGGTTTTCATACAGCGAGAATGGGGATAACAAGGCGGGGAAAGGAGCTCTGGTGCTGGCTTACTGGATCCATGTAAATCCTTGGAACATGGAGTGGAATGTAGCAGGCAGTGTATGGGTGTAAGCCCTTTAACGGCCGCTGGCCCTGATTAAAACAGCACATTAAGATGCCACGGGCAACTGAAAGACGTGGCCGAACCTGGACCAAACTCGGGGTTATTTATTAGCTGCCCTTGCTAACAAGTATTGACTGGCCTGAATTAATGTGCTCTTTCCTCTTTCGCTGTCTGTGACGTGTTCACCACTACAGCCATTTGTAATGGTGCTGGAGACTTGTGACCTTACCTTGCATTAGAATGGAGCACATGAGAGTGTATGAATGGGTGGCGTATTTACCAACTGAAGTTTATCATGTAATGCTGTGTCAAAATAAAAATCTGTGTATTGTGCTAATGGACAAGAACAGACATTCATTTCATAACACTCGACAGTTTAAAAGCTCTTTACTGACACACACCAAAAAACAAAGAACTAACATTCTGCAGTCTGTCAAAGCAATAGTGTTAGCACATCAAGGATAGGTCACTTTAATGTTTCTCATGATATTTCAGACATGCAAATAAAATTGTCAGTAGATTTTACATTACTTAGACCTTTTTAATCCCCTCAACTATCAACAAAAAGCATAAAAGTAAATGGCTTCATAGCACACACAAACTCCAAGTGATGTAAGAGGTGGAGTTTGAAGAATTTCTCTCGTACTCTTCATTCAACCTACATATTTTTTTTAGCATGACCAATGAAGCCCTGGAACGAGGTTTCCTTACCCTCTCTCTCCTCCTGCTTTTTTGCTCTCTGTGTATCAGAGCTCCTATTTTTACACATCTTCCAAAATGAAAACTACTGTTTTGGATCTGACCAACTGGACTTTTGATGCAAATGACAAAATATTTTCAACAAAGTGACAGTGTCCTGGAGAGCCCTCATCTGCTCGAACAACACATGCAGCTGGATATATCTCTGGGGAAGTGGAATGTGATGTGTCTACTTCTGCTGTAGATCGAGGACACCAAAATGCATTTAATTGGATATATGATAACCAGTTTCCTGTTTTTGGACTAGTCCAGTTCCTGGTTTATGAATATACAAGAAGACGGCCACAGCTAAATTGGCCCTTGTCAAGCTGCTGTCTATGTGAAGGTTTGGTTTGTGCTTTGAGGACTCAAAATCAGCTGATTTCCGAGCTAAACCGAGATGGAAGTGATTTGAATCACAGCCCACCTGCGGCTTTGGGACTCGCCAGCATGAAACGACCTTGAAGAGGCTCGTCAGCATGGACTAGAAGAATGCACCTTAATCTGGCCATTTCGGATCTTGGAAGTATCAGTACAGACTCCAGGCTAACAATAAAAAAATAGTCTGCCTGAATAAATCAACAATTATGGATAATCTGAATCTGACTCCCCGGTTGGCCTCGAAACAGACCAACTTATCAATTTCTCTTGGGAAATGTGTAAACTAAGGAAAAGCCTTGTTTACCCCCCTCCCCCACAACTTCTGTGGAGGCTTATCAGAACTGTGACAGATGATTATCTTATCAGAACAATTAGTGCAAGTGTTAGTGCTTCATGGACCACCTTGTCGTCAAATGGATATGTAGCGTGATAAGAAATGTGCTTGCTGGCAGAGTTGTTGTTGTATTTCCCAAGGTGTGAAGAGATCTTTTTTGTAATGCTACCATCCTCGCCTAATGACTTTGTCCTTTTTTCCATCTAAAAAAATGTATTCTGAAAAGGATAAAGCCACGCTATCACAGCAGCAGCTACGTGCACTCCATCCATCTTTCGGACAACTATTTGGACATATTCTCGTTCTGTCGGTACTTTGATAATAAAGCTTATTCTGGTATTCTGATTCATTGCTGGAGAATACACAACAAATGCTTGAGTATCAAATGCAGAATAAGAAAACAATATTTTATGGACAGGACAAGCCAAGACCTCGTTTTAACTTTGATCTTGATTTGTGACATTGACCTTGGAGCTGGGCTTACAAAGCATGTACAGTATGCAACAGCCATCTAGTAATGATCCATCTGCATATCGAGTTTCTCTTGAGCATATCAGAAGTTGTGATTGGAAAAAGAAAAAAGTTTACAAGCATACTAACCAAGACCATTATACATATACAGAGGAAACATTCTGACATTATACATTATTTTATAGCCACAAATCTCAAGATGCCATAGAAATGCAAGGCAAGTGCACAAAATTGAGATGAAGATTCAAAGCAATAATTTTAGGCTTAATGATTTCTTTCTGAACAATTTCTACAGAATACGATCATTCCATAAAATTAAGAAGAGTAAAACATCCTTAAGGCATAAAGTTTCTTACATGACATTTCATAAACTCTGAAAACCAAACATACATTTTAGGCAGCGGCGGCCCGTGAAATGTCCACCAAAAATGAAAAAAAAAATGTTGCAAGTCCAAATATGTTTATTTAACAAATGCAGATTAACACAAGATCAACAGAACAATTACATGCTTAGGATTAGAAGAACCAATTTGACTCACTAAAACAACAAAGAACAAACAAAAAAATATATAAATAAATTAATTAAATATAAATTATAGTAATACAAGTTCATAATATAAATAGAATCAAGCTCTTTTTTTTTCGGGTACCGGTTCTCTTAAATATTCCTAATTTTAAAGGTCCTAATGCACCTTAGCATATATAGCATTTTACCATATAAATGTACCTTAAGTGTTTCAATGTTAATAAGAGCTAGTTACTTGCAAGAGGCTTTGTTTTCATTCTACAGCTCAATACAGTGTTGAGAAATAGTAAAACACCACCAGTGACATTTAGTATATCAAATTATTAACGTTTGATCATTTTTAATAAGCAAATTTATATAAATGTAGCCATCATAGTCCAATACAATAACCTGGAGGCTAGCGCTGGCATCCTAATTCCACAAACAAACAAAAAAAGAAAAAAACAACTCACCAGTTCCCACTTGCAGTCAGCTGAAGGCTTTTTTTCACAAACAGAACCATCTAGGAATGGTAATATAATAATATAAGCATTATTTAAAGACTAGCATTAGCATGCTAGCTCCAGAAACAAACTCACCAGTTGCCACTTTTAGAATAAACAGTCAGCTGAAGGCTTTTTCACAAACAGAGACTTCTAAAAGTTGAGAGGCATATTAGTCAGAAATGGCAAATAGGCATTAGATATAGGGCTTTCAATTATTTAAAACCTACCTGGCTTGAGTCAGTGACTGTACGGCACATTTCCCAGCCAAAAAAAAAAACCGGAAGCACATGATCGGTAGGTAGAGCTCACGTTGGACATGTCCAGGGCGCTGAAATCTGCGCCCAGCATCTTCCCATTGTTTTGTAACGTTGTGGAATAACTGCATGTGCCATTTATAACGAGAATCTATGGATAAGATGAATACGCCTCTAAAACCGGAAATACGTCACCAATCAGAAAACGTTTTTGAAACAAACAATATAACTCATCATTACTCATAAAATATTTATCCTACACAACTGTAAACATATGCCGGTATGCATATATTTCAAAATACCGGTATATTTATTTTATTATTTCATTTTTATTTTATTTTTTTAAGTCTTCAATGTAAAATGGTGAATAGATCCAGAGGTTCGAGTGGGGCTGCGCCCCAGCACCCCCTATTGGCCGGCCGCCCCTGATTTTAGGTAATGGTTAATCCACACCGTGGAGTGTGTGGAATAAATTGTAGTTCTGATATACTGTTGGATTCTCTAAAATTATTACAGCCAAGCATCAAAATAACATAAAATTAATCTTTTTTTTTTTTTTGCCTAACAATTGAGGAGCAAAATCCAAGTTTCATGACAAACCCTGATGTGACCATGAAGAGTTCCTCAACTATCCATCCATTTGCTTTACCTGCTTCTTCCTTTTCGGGTTGCAGGGGTCACTGATGCCCATGGTTCCTCAACTATTTGAAAAAAAAAAAAAAGATATCTGCTCCACCTTAATCCCAAACATTTACAAGAAAGTCAACATTCTTGCTAGTTGCCGTCTTGTCAGTGCAGCTCTCAACAAACTCACAAACTTTGAATAATTATTTCAAGGTTATTCAGCTGATTGCATCAATTTCAATAAAACTCTTTGCATCACAAATAATTAATAATCTTATAAGCGGTCTCAAACTTTTGCAGCTCATTGTGCATCAGAACCGTCACATCGACAGTTTGCTTTTTCACAAACTCTCCCAAAAGTTTTTTTTTTTGCATTTTAAGCCAAAGTTTAGTTTGCTGACTTTACTGAGCCTTCTGCTCTGCTAAAGCCTTCAAAGAGCACCGCTAAGGTAAAGTCCAGGAGCAGTCACCTTCTACAAACCTCCATCTGTTGCTGCCTGCTCTCTCCACACCTGCTCCCATCGGTGCAGCAACATTCAATGAACTCTGGAGAACAAAAAAAGCACTAGTCAATATAACTAAACTTAAAGTTGCCTCAAGTTAGTTTCTGGGAGTCTGGCCAGCTTGCGGAAAGCTGCCAAGGTGACGGACATCAGAGAAGGACCCTTCATGGCTCCATATGGTAAGCTGAATGGGGTTTCTCCAGAAATGCTTGCTATTAAAAATGAGCTGGTTGGTGCAGGAGATGTGCTGCAGCAATAAGTCAAGGAGTTGATACAAAACTCGGGTGAGTTCAAGAAATACTGCAGGTATGATCTTCATTGTGGAAGTGTATGTTATTTTACATAGAGAAGGCTGAGTGCACATCCACCTGTCAACTGACAGTTGTAAGGCTTCAGATTACATTGATTATCCAATGATACCCCTGAAAGTTGGTAAGATCTGTTGTTTTATACTGCTGCTTTGTGAGACTTTCATGCACGCTCACTGTCCTCTGTGTGCCAGACACCTATGTGAATGAATCTGACAAATAACATCCTTTGGATTTGGTTTATGATGAATGGATGAAAGAATGAAAAAAAGAACAAGAACAAATGAAAGTATTACAAGAGACAGGCAAATCCAGCAGTTTAGCTCAGTATGTTACGAGTTGTGCTGGGAATACAACGAACTGTGGGTTGGAACCCAAATTCAGCATGACTGGAAGGTAAAGGTTGGTGCAAAGTTTGACTTTGGATTTACACATGTCAGAGTGGTTGTGCAGAGCTTAGAGAAGGTGAGCCTGTGATTGGAAGGTCACTAATTCAACTCTGACTGAAATAAAATGTGGGTGGGAATGGTGAAGCAGTCACATTTGTCTCCACCCTCCTTTGTCCCATTCTGGGCCCTTGAGCAAGGCACTTCACCTCCACCATCTGCTCTCCCCAGTGCCCTAGATAGCAGCTCTCTTCTCCACACAAAGGGCCTTGGTAGCTTGGTGGTCTGTGGTTGTGTCAAGAAGAAACAATTGCCAAATATTTGTGAGTTAGTTGGCTGTGGTGACTACTGAAGAAAGGAGAAACTGAAAGAAGAAGAAGAAAAATACTTTTCCATCCATTAAATTTCCAACTTTACAACAAAAAAAAGAATTACCGTAGATTTTCCTTTTTTATTCATTCTATGTACATGTATAGTTTCTGACAGACACGTGTGCTACTAAATGTTCAAGGCAATTTATGCACTTTTTAAAACTTTATTAGTATATTTTGGTTTTCATATTTTAGTATTAATATTTTAGTATTAATATATTGTGCTTTTGGCTGTGTGTAAAATCTGCTGCTGCTGTGATCCTGTATTTCCTGCAAAGGATCAAAAATGTATTAATCCATCCATGTTAGAGTTAAAATCAATTTTAAGTGTATTTATAAAATATATTTAATGCACATCAAAATTGTCCTTTTAACTCTGATATTGGACACAGAGATAAAGACAAAGTGATTCTTGAAAATTACCTTATTTCTTAAAATGTAAAACTTCCCTGAATAAAAAATGTGAGAAATGTGTTGCAGCTCTTTTCGGTTTTCTTTATGTCTGATGATAAAACTTCAGAGTTTAATTTAAATGTTACAAGAGTTGTATCATTTCATGGGCTTTTAGAGCTCTAAGCTAGATGCTCACATCCTTTAAAATGTTTGTACAAACAATGTGCTTTTCTGCATTTTTGTAATACTTTTTTACAAGTGTATTGAAATAGTCTTATCAGATTATTTAAGCATCACTTATTAAGCTTTACTTACCGTATTTTCCGGCCTATAAGTCAGTTTTTTTTTACTAATTTTCATGCCCTGTGACATATGGGGCGAAGCAACATATTTATGGATTTTTTTCCCCATATTTTTAGACCAATTTTTGGCTGAGATATGACAGTTTCCATTCATTCTGACAACAAAAAAATGGAGCAGTACCACTTTCGGCCACTAGGGTCCACCGACATTTCCCAGCTCATGTTTCCCAAAAAAGCCTCCTCTGCTCGGACTCCCTCTGTCGCAGCCCGGCCCCCTGAACTCTGGAGGAAGGTCTAAACTAGTGTTTGTTAGCAAAATAGCTCATGAACCACACTACGGATTTTGATGAAACTTACAGAAAGTAATCACTGGATCGATATTTACAACCCATTAGCTGTAAGAGATGTTTGAGATAAAATTTGATTTATTTATCATTTATTTTCGCGACCGTTTGGAAGACGTCAAAGCGAAGCAATTTAAATCCAGCAGATTTGACCATTACGTGAATTTATTAAGGAAATGTTAATCTCAGGAACACTTTTGCTATAATGTCAGCTAACAAATATATTTTTAAAAGTTTTTATTTTGCTAAATTTTAAAGAAATGAAGCCGTCCCACCCACGCGCATGCACGTGGCGAAACTACTTTTTAAAATCCAGCTGATTTGACCATTACGTGAATTTATTAAAGAAAAGTTCAGCTCAGACACATCTTTGCTATAATTTTCAGTAAACAAATAATAGTTTTTACCGTGTTAATCTGGTAAAGTCCTTCCATGCTCGCTCGCTCCTGTGGCTGCCATATGCAGTCAGTGACGCGTAACATATGCGACACGTCAGCGGTGACGCATAATAGATGCGACGTATACGGAGGTGCGACACGTTTATGGATTGTTCCACTTTATTGGACATAATTGGACTAATGCGACATATAGGGCGGTGCGACTTTTCACCCGGAAAATACGGTATGTTGTGTGTGACGGGAAGCACAAAACTGACCTTTTTTAGAAGTTTTCATAGTGGAAACCAGATGAGTTTATTCAACCTTCTGTGTACAGTTTCAGTCTTTGTTCATCAAATGTATGCATTCCAGCATCTCAGATTAACTCCATTGCACTTTAGGATTTGAAGAGCTTTTTACAAAGATTTGTTTTCTGACCCTGAAAGCAGGGGAGGCAAGCTCCCCCAAAGATTCCCAAGCAGAATAACAAAAAGGTGGGGAAAGCTCCGAATGTATGTGTTCCTCCAGGGGTGCAGAGCAGTTAAAATTACAATTTGGAGAATCGGCAACAAATCAATAAATTACATTTATAAACAAAGATTTTAGCTCTGTAGATGGAAATACTTAACATGTTCAATTTTACAGGTTTGTGCATTTTTAGTCAAATATATTTGCTTATGCATTGCTTAATTATAGGCTCTATGCTCCAGATTAATTTTAAGATCTTTTTGACAGCTCTGTTCATCAGGCAGTCAGGATGCTTAACACTCTGCCAGCTCTGCCCTCCCTCCCACTTGTACTGCCTTAATCACAAAAAACTTTCACACATTATCACACAACACAAAGTTTTTAACACTGGACTCTGTGTCATCAATACGGGTCATTCACTCAACTCACGGTCATGTGCTCATTCAGTTTGCACTACTTCTCATATTTGCACTAATGTTTGTATTACATTACTGCCTTTTTTTTTTCTTCTCTTCCGGCTCTCGACAAAGCAAGTCGCATATCTTTTTGCTCCTTCCCTCCCTAAGTTTTCCTCCTCCCTGCTTGCTTTTTGTCTCGTCCGTGACTCTTCAGCGCTCACTCGAACCAATTTGCGATGGAGTTAATAAATTGGGCTGTTTCATCTATAGATAAGATTTTTTCCACGAAGCGGACCGGGCCAGGAGAAGCGGCCTGCCCCTCTGACACGCACGCTGTCGGATACATGATGGACTCGTGGGGACAGTGGCAACCCATGTGTTTGACCGTCTTGTCTGTCGAAGACGTGGAAGATTTGTGGATTATTGGAATATTGGTGGCAGCTGCTCTGTTTTTTGGCGTGAGCGGAGCTGTCTGTTACTGGAAGGTCAGGAAGATTTCGGCAGCTATCGGCACACTGGCCAAACTTCCTGATCAGCAAGAGTCTCTGATCCGGGCTGTAAGCTCCTCAACCCAGCTGTTGTACGAGCTGAACCGCACAATGGGAGCGGCGGTAGACCACCGTGGACCTGCGGTGCGCTTTGGAACTCGTTTACAGCCGCCCGGCCTCAATCAGGGCACAGATGGAGGTTTGTAGCCTCGGAAACTCATTTGATTCGGCGATTTTGGACCTGAACAGCACCTGGACTCTGGAAGGCTGCAGTCAAAAAGAACACTGTGGCCTGGATTGAAGATAAACAAAAGAACTATCTAATCTGGTTTCTGCACACGACCTTGAAAAGAAGGCTGTTTGGAAACTATTCTCCTGGAGTGAAGCTGAGAGACACTGCTGACCCCCTCCCCCTCCCTCCCAAGAGGTCCCTGGGAGAGTGCTCAGAGGCGCCAAGCATAACAACTGCTGAACTGTGTTATCTGAAGTGCTGCTCACAGACTCTTTGATCTCCTTGCATGTCGTCAAATCTGCAACAATGTCTTGTCTGGCTGTGCTTACTGCTGATAGAGTTTTTGGGACTTTATCATAGAGTGTCTTAAGGCAATCTTTGATAGATTCTTTTTTTGAATATCACCAATGATACCTATTGTGTTTTTCCTTTTTCCATATCTGTTTGACCTCCATCCGGAGACGGATGAGAGCGGCCGCGCAGAAGAACATGAATGTGTTTGGAAATGCTGCAGCTTGCATACTCTTCCCTCTTCCGGACGACTGTGCTACATAATCACGTTGTATTATTACGGTGCAATGTTAATAAATAAATCTCTCTCTCCTATAGTCATACTACTGTTTACATTTACTGTTGACATTTATTACTACTGTTTACATTTATTACTACTGTTTACATCTAGACTTTTTATATCTACACTACTGCTGATATACAGTATATATTCTTTTTACTAGCCTTATTGCATAATGCCACTTTGTTTCTATACCAATATCAACTACCTCATACATATACTGTGTACATTAACCCCATATGCTGCTTTGTCACTCTTTACAAATGTCAAATGCCAGAACCTTCATTTATTTTATAGATATACTTTTTATACTTTATACTTCGGGACAGTATTACACTCTATTTCATTTTTGCTGTTGGTGAAACTTTTTATAATTTTATACTACTATGGAAAACTACTATGAAAAAACTCAGGACAGTATTACACTCTATTTCATTTTATGATTATGTTTATTAAATGTTGGTGTTTTGGTGTTGGTGAAACTTTTTATACTTTTTTTACTACTATGAAAAACTACTATGCAAAAAACTCAGGACAGTACTAAACTTTTATTATTTCATTTTATGCTTGTTTATTAATTGTTTAGTGTTTAAATGGTTACTGTTGCACCGAGGGACTGAGAGAGAAATGCAATTTCAATCATGTATGTCCTGTGCATATTGCAGTTCTGACAATAAAGATGACTTTGACTTTGACTTTGACTTTTCTCCCCTGACTGATCAGCCTGTTGGTGAAAAGAGTTGATTGATAAATATAATTTCAGAAGAGTGATTCGGGTAAACTGTGAAATATTTTACACAAAATAAAAAATGTATGTCAGAAGTAGTGTTGTAGTACTCGAGACCAGTCTTGGTCTGAAGACCACTTTTTTATGGTCTTGGTCTTGTCTCTCGGTCTTGGACATTGAGGACTCGGGATTTTATTTCAAGACCAGTCAGGACCACAGCTATGTAAATATCCCTAAATTAACAGAATATTGTCCAATTTATTTGTAGACATCTTTGTTTTTATTGGCTTCAAAACGTACTGATTCAAATCCAAGCGATAACGTGACTCATTGCTAAATAGATTTTTTGTTACTGCTGTCAGACCCACTCCCTTTCAGTCGCACATGTCACTCCCAGTGTGGCCTGGTTGGGCGATTTACTGCCAATTGGGCAGTTTTCATTCTGATTTTACTGGGAACTCTGGGAAGATTTTAGTCGGATTGTTGCATTTTGCCACATACTGTTAAATTACCTTGGCTTGTACTGATGTGTGTTCATGTACTGTAACAATATATTGATTGGGTGGATTTTTGCCTGATATGGCGGTTTTTAACAGATTTTTGGTCTGGAAAATCTCATTTATATCTAGCAACACTGGTCACTCCAAGAAAATGAGAAGTGATTGTCTGGGTGCAGGAGAAAATGTCTGTCGTGTCATCATCAGTTATAAAATGTGCCTATTTAAATCACAAAGAATATACTTGTAACTAATGCAACTACATGGTTATGCTTGGCTTTAAGTGCTTATGAGGAGCGTTTTGCCACTGCAGTTCTTTAAGACTTGGCATGTCTTGAAACTGCTTCCAATTTAATAGTTGTGTAATTTTATTATTGAATCACATGAAGTTAGACCACCGAATGCCTGATTTCTTTATGTAGCTTTGAAAATGTATAAAAGCTGATATATTAATTAAAAAGCAAACTTAAAGTTGTAGTATGTAACTTTTGTAAAAAATATATTTTATAATAAAATTTACATTTTCTTTATTTTCTTTGAGTTCTTGTTCTCAACTTGCTCTCGGACCCTAAAAGTATTGGTCTTGGTCTGGTACACTCTGTTCTTGGTCTTGACTTGGTCTCAGGTTAGGTGGTCTTGAACACAACACTAGTCAGAAGGGAATCGTGCAAAAACTTGAACTGGATGAATGAATGAAAATCTACACCAACTAAGATCTGATAGCAGAAAGTACCGTATTTTCCGCTCTATAAGTCGCACCTGTTTGCCTAATTTGCATGACCTGCGACTTATAGAGAGGTGAGACTTGTTTATGGATTTTTTCCCCATATTTTTAGACATATTTTTGGCTCAGATATGACCGTTTTTCATTTTGGCAAAAAATGGTGCAGTAAATAGCTCATAAACCACACAGCAGATTTTCTTTAAACTTACAGAAAGTAATTACTTGGTGGTCATTTACAAACTGTTAGCTGTTGGAGTTATTTGAGATTAAATTCGATGTTTTATAAGCGTAAATGTTTTTCCGGGTATTTTTTTATCAAATAGCTCATAAACCATACGGCAGATTTTCTTTAAACTTAGAGAAAGTAATTACTTGGTGGTCATTTACAAATTATTAGCTGTTGAGTTGTTTGAGCTAAAATTAGATTTATTTATAATTTATTTTCGCAGCGCATGCAACCGTTTGGAAGACGTCAACGCGAAACAATTTAAATCCAGCAGATTTGACCATTACGTGAATTTATTAAGGAACGGTTAAGCTAAGACACATCTTTGCTATAATTTTCAGCAGACAAATAATTGTTTTTACCATGTTAATCTTGTTAAAAGTCCTTCCGTGCATGCTTCTGTGGCCGCCATTTTCAGCAGGGCAAATGACGCACTGACGCGTCGCGTAGCGGTGACACATAATAGATGCGACTTATAGAGAGGTGCGACTTGTTTATAGATTTTTCCAAATTTTTGTCAATAATTGGACAAAGCGACTTATAGAAAGGTGCAACTTATCAGGCAGAAAATACTGTACAAAATAAATAAAAAATAATTGTATTACCCCACAGATCACAAATTAAATCAGATTATGCAAGAACCAAAGTATCAATTTATTATATAAAGTAGAAAAAGTCCAAACTTCTAGCTGTAAACATCCTTTGTGGCAACTAAAGTCCTGTTTAGACGTGAGATGAAAACAATATGAGGGTTTTTTCAGCTCAAATACCAGCAAACAAGAAAAGGGTAAATAATTATGAGATTCCAATCAATTAAATTTTCAAGATTTTAGGTTATGTGGAAAAACTATGGACTTTTAAAAAGGAAGCTGTTCTCCCCCCCCCCCCCTTTTATAGATGGCCTCCCTTCTCACCTTATAGCCATCCTCTCACTCCGATATGATTTTTTTTAATAGAGAGAAAGGAAAGGAAAGACAGAAAGTAAGACAAAAAAACACAACAATTATCCACAAAAAAGCACAAGGCAAACACACCCAACCTCCGTCTGCAATCCTGCAAAGTACATGACGAACAGCAACACATGCATAAAGACTAATAACATTTATGACCTTGCAGTATATTTCCATAAATATACATACCATACCTACAAATATATACAGTATACATACATATACATTCATATTCATTCATATACCCATCTACATATCTGCATATATCTACATATACATCCCTGCATCCATTTGCGTGTGGTTGTGAGCATGCATAAGTGAAAAAGTTTCCTCCAATAGAACATTCAATAGCAACCGTGAGGCATCAGAGATCCCCCCCCAAGGCCCGAGGCAGGCAAAGGGGCAACCAGAGCCCAAGACCCCAAGAAGGACCCGAGCCCAGAGTCCCCAGGGCCACCCGAACAGGACGAGCCACTCACCAACTCCCCAGATCCGACCAAAGGGGAGAACAGGAGAAGCCCCACCAGTGACTACACACAATGACCCCCCGGGGTCAACAGCGACAAATTCACAGGCCCCCGCCGGAGCCCGCTGCACCGACGCAGCCCCAGGGCCGGTCACCGAGGCCCGGGCACCGGGGACGCTCACCCCTCAGGCCCAGACCCGACAGGACCAGAAGACCCGAGCCCCACCAGGCAGCCACCAGGCCGAGCCGACACACGCCCAAGCGCCCAACCCCAGACAGTGAGGGCCCCAAGCACGCCCGCAGGCAAAGGAACACCCACCAGGGGGCGACACGGCAGGAGCGCAACACTGAGTAGCCTCAGATGTATCAGAGAGGGGGCAGCCCAAGTCCCAGCCTGACAAACATTCATACACAGACACACTCATTCAGATCCACCCTCATCCTCACCCTCACTCACAGAAAGACAAACAATAACGACATGTTCCATTCATAATCCCGATACACACTCTACTCCCCAGGTCCAAGACATGTACCTGCCCCCTACATGGGGCAGCCCACATCCAAACCCAGGAGGTAGCCCCATTCGTTCTGGGGTGGCGAGTAGCAGACATCCAAGATCCGGCCCAGCCCGCGCCCCGCCGACAGGACAGGACACCCAAGCCCAAGCAGCCCCAGGGGGAGCGCAATGCCAGCCCCGCCCATGGCGATCCCCCAGGCCCCGAACCCCCCTATAGTCCAAGACAACACCCGGAAAAAGGAAGCTGTTCTGATGTAAGAAAATACCTCAAAGTCAGGCAAGAACGAGAAAATAAGTAAGATCTAAAGAAAACACAATCCTGGAGTGTCAGATACAAATAAAGATGGGGATCCGACAAAAGACGTCTGAAAACCGGGCAGTGTACTGAGGGAAGGGTTACTTTCAGGGATTTGATGAACAGAAAATATGTGAGCCGCTTTAGGAAGCAAAGCCTCATCTGCAGGGACCAGAAATCAAATCATAGAAAAACACTGATACAAAGTATTAAAAAAGCCATAAAAACAAGATAAACTTACCAAAAGCTAACACATCTTGTGAAAATGGCAACATATCTGAAACCTGTTTGTTCTGAACAGACACCTGTCACATGACCCAGCTTGTGGCATCTTTAAGGCGACACGTAAAGGGCAGTTGGCATCCTTACAGTCACTTGAATGTCACCCGTTTCAACAGATTGACAAAATAATGTGTACTCTTGCTTTAAGCCAGCAGATGGAAAGGGAACAGAAGAAGAAAAAAGCACATAAAGGAAAGGACGCAGGGCGCATTCAGGCTCCCCTCCACCCCCTCTTCTCTCTTTTTAATCAGAGGAGGAAGACTGACATGTCCAATCATAACAAAACATCAGCTGGTAAATGGGCCTTCGCAATCACTGTCAGCCAGCCTCCATTAGAGAGACCCCCTTTCCTGGACATCAATCAACGCTTTATGGACTGCTTCCTTCATTCATTATTTA
>JBBPBX010043527.1:6430-22707 GCA_038048925.1 Garcialebias charrua | reverse complement strand
TGGGCCAGATTGAAGTCACCTGGTGGCTGAAAATGGTCCGCGGGCCGCCAATTGAATAGCCCTGATCTACACCTTGATAGTTTTAGGGTCTGTTCACTTTTTTTAAGGGAAACATGCACTCCACTTTCTATGAGCTTTTGAAACTTTATTTATAGAGTAAATGCTCACCTTAAAGGTGCTATATGTATTTTTTCTAAAAATATATTTTCTTCACTCTGTCACTATCTCCTGACAGACTGATGTTAGACAGGTAATCTCTGAAAAAAACTATAGTCGTCTGGCTTCTCCAGGTGGTACTAAAAGCATTTCGCAAAAACCAACAGTGACCTGCCGTTAACCAGCCAATAAAAACAGAGTTTTTAACCAGCCAATAAAAACAGTTTTTAACCAGCCAATAAAAACAGAGCTCCTCACTTCTCACGCCCCTAACCTACGCCCCCTCCTGTCCCAGCGCGCATCCGCACACGTTCTCATTCAAAGGATTGCAAAGTGATGCAGGACTGTTTTGTATGTGACACAAATGCATTAAATTACCCTTCTTCATCCCTGATCTGGACTTTTCTTTTGTTTTTTTGCCAAAAGTCAAGTGATCGCTTCCTCCTCCGCTGACTCCATGACTGAAATGATGAGGAAATGAATGAATTGTCACGAGCGAATTAAACTCGGGTTCAACGTGGCTGCGCGAGGCTCTGCAGATTTCCTGGTGTTCTGGTGTGCTGGACCAGCGCTCCATGTTTTTAGTTTATTTTTTAGAACGTTTTATTAACATATAAACACAGAACATCGCAGCGGATGCAGCCAGAACCAGCTGCAGCTTGTGCCTTTTTTTTCCCCACCCGACCTGTCAATCAATTCAGTACGCGCGTAGAGCAGCGTTCGGCCCAACGCAGAGCTATACTGTGGCCTTTTTCAACATTCCTGCTTGACAAGTAAGTGTATTTGCTTGAATCATTTATTATTAAAACTAAACAATAAAGATAACGAAGGTTACAGTATCACATGCACGTTCACGAGACAGGACATGCAGTGGAGGTGGAGCTATGGAGGTTGAGTTGCAGTTCAGCCGAGAGCAAGGGGGAGGGACCAGAAAGGTGTCTGTTCAAAATTTTTCCAAGTTCCAGCATTTTCCAGAAACTACATATAGCACCTTTAACATAAGTTTGGTTCAAATGATATGAACAAACAATACAAAAAAGATCAAGCTCTTTTCTTTGCAGAAAGGTAAGAGCTGAGCTAATATTTTTGAAGTCCTTTATGCAGCTGCAGGTCTTATGAATGAATGCATGAAGGACATCTTTTAACCTTACCACCCACAGAAGATTGGGCAGACATTTGCTTAGACTTTGAAAGAGGAAGCAAGGACAAGGGTGTGGCCATACAAATAATGCACAATGTTGAAAGCAGTTTAACATGGATTACTCAATTCAGAATAAAGGTCAATGAGTCCTAAAATTGTAGTTTGTCACTAATTACAATTACTTAAAATGCCAAATGTAGTTCAAACTTCGGTTCAAATTTTAGACTGAAAGATAGCAATCTCTGTGTGAGATCAGTCACTGTGGCGACCCCTGATGAAGGGAACAGCCAAAAGAAGAAAAACAAAGTAAGCAATTACAACTCTTTCTTGGGTTTTAAACTACTTTGTATTATTATTATTATTATTATTATTATTATTTATTTTTCAGTTTTATCATTAATATTTTAAGATCATTAAAATGTTCCAAAATGATGCTCGAGGAAAGAGTAAAACGTATCAATTTAACTTGTACAAAGTAAAAGTCAAACATTGTAACTTGAGGAGACCAATGACATTTTATGTACCGGTATTTATTTTTTTCTGAAAAGATTGAAGCAGCTCTTTCACATTTGTTTATTTCTTATTGCAAATATTAATGTATTGCTAACAATTATGTTTTGATATAAGAAATCAAGTGGCCTCTCTTCCAAATGTGTAAACAGATGATGTGTACCGGTAATTTGAAGAAGTATCGTGAGCTTGACTGAGTGATGACACCATCATCAGCCTCTCAGAGTTTCTCAGGGGTTTTGCTAAGGTTAAAATAAGAAACAAGCAAACAAACAAACAAACAAAAACACATAGTATATAGTAGCACAATTTTTTTTTTTACAAACATTCAAGGACATGAAATTGTTAATGTCTGCCCATGGTTATAAGTAACCATAACATAACTTCTATGTTATGGTTACTTATGTTATGTAACAATAACATAAGTTATGGTTACATAACATAAGTTATGTAACCATAACTTATGTTCTGTTTTAAATTTAATTATCTGAGCTTGTTATATTTATTTGCTCAATAAATTGAGCAATGCAGTTTTTACACTGTTTACTTACTGGTAATCTAACTTGTTAGACAGGCAATCCCATAACTGTCCATGTTTGTTTGCTGGTTAGCAAAATATATCAAATCGTTTTTCTATGTATTAATCAAGAATTGGATGCAAAATGATCTGTTGCGATCAACACATGTTCTGAAAGCTAGTTGTCCAGGCAACACTTTGACATGGGTAATGCTTTACTTAATGCTCAATTTGCATTGTCTTTACTAATACAGTACCCATTTTACAACATGAAAAGTAAAGGTTGTAGGAAAAACCATAGATAGCGTTTTTCTCACTTTCTATTGATGTACCTCGTTGCTATTGAAATATATTTGCCCACTGTGTTATTGTCAAAACATCTGTCAGTTTTTCTCTCTGTCTTCCTGCCTCAGAGACATTAAATCAAAAACATCACTGTAAACTGTATTTGTACAGAGCAGGACTATGACTGTCTTTGCAGCTTAAAATACTTAAAATCTCCAATAGTGTAAATCAAAATAAAAGTTTTATTTTTTCATGAGAATAGCCAGTAACAAATATAAACAGTTATTTCAGTGACACCAATGAAGAAAAAGACAAAGAAATATGTTATTTTGTGCATGAGTGTGAACATGCATGTTTGACCAAATTACATCATGTGTTTTTTTTATCCCGGTGCTTTAGTACTACACAGTTGCTACTTCCACTCTGCCAACGTACCAGTATGCCAGGTCCCTACAGGCATCTGTGGGATCAGGTGGCAGATTCAGAACATACGCCAACAACATGACCTTGTCCTGGATGAGCCCACACAGGCCCAGTGATGAGGGCAACGGGGGTCAATGGGGTGAGTGAGAATTGAAGAAGAATGAGACACCAGATGGGTATGTTAATGTATTTGGCATGGTGGAATAAGTTTCTAGCTCTCTACAGTACAATACAGTACAGTACGTCCTTTCTTTTTTTGTTGTTGTTGTCAGTGAGTACACACAGATTACAAGTTGAGCTTCATAAAGAAGAAGATGACTTGTTAGCTCCTCTCAGCAACCATAAAACGGCAGCGACAAATCCCTAAATACGTTGTAGAAACCAGCTTAAATTGCGTCCATTTTAATTACAGAAGACTAATTTACAGAGCTCAAGAACTAAAACACACATACTTTGTATAACCAAATATCCAATTAAGAACTTTCACAAAATAATGCTGAATAGAATAATAATTACCATAAAGGGTACATTTGAAGATAAATGTATTTTAGGGATTTTGTTTATTTTAAAAAAAATTGTGTGAATACAAAAACAAAAATCAAATTATTAGACTTAGTAGTATTACTGGTAGTTCACAGCCTTTAAAAATTGCCTTTGCATGTGTGATTCATTCATTCATTCATTCAACCTTAATTTAGTCAGGTAAATCTCATTGAGCCTCGTGGACTCATTTACAAGAGCGACCTGCTACAAACTAAAGAATGATGAACAGCAATGGTAGAATTTCCTTAAACAATAAACAATAGAAAAACATAAGATATAAATACAGATTTTTTTTTTTGGTGATGCCTGCTGCCTGCAATTTTTTTCTCCCCTTCCCATTTAACTACAGATGAAGACCTGGTGTGTGAAATCTGAAAGTTATGCACCATAACTCATGTTCCCTGAAGGAAGGGAACGAGGTGCAACATACTTGCTATGGGAATTGCACCCCCGCACGATTACCTGAAGGAATATACTCACGCCTTTACGGCTAGGGGCGTCACCGCAGTGCCAGAGGCCCCGCCCTCTGGGTACTTAAGCGGCTTGCGCCCCTCCATCTTTCTCCCAAGTTGCACTTCACCAAGCTTTCAGCATTGAAAAGGGCCAGCTATGTTGCACCTCGTTCCCTTCCTTCAGGGAACATGAGTTATGGTGCATAACTTTCAGTTCCCTTTCAGTCTGGTCTCTCAGATCAACATACTTACTATGGGAACGCAATCCATTCACGTCCTTGAAATGCTCAGTAAAATGCATGCTAGGGTGAACCTCTACCTTTGACCAACAGGCATCTCAAGGCTCCTTTCTACTGTGTATTAGAAAGGACAGCCTGAGTGACATCACTTGCAGTAACATCCAAACTGTAATGCTTTGCAAAAGTATTTAATGAGCTCCAATTTGCAGCAACACAGATGTCTGCGACTGGCACACCCTTAAATAATGACCAGGAAGTAGCCAAGCCCCTAGTGGAGTGAGCATGCACTCCAGAGGGTACCTCTTGACCTTTGCTACTGCAGGCCCTTTTTATGGCCTTAGTCACCCAATGTGAGAGGCGTTGTTTTGATAGGGCTCTCCCGGTAGCAGGTGCTGCAAAGCAGACGGACAGTTGGTTTGTTTTCCTCCATTCGGCTGTTCTCTGCATGTAGGTGCGTAAAGCCCTCACTGGGCAGAGAGCCTGTAGCCTTTCCTGTTCCTGAGTGAGGACAGGGGCAGGTGGAAAGGAGGAGAGATCAATGTCTAGATTCCTATGGTTCAGAGTCAAGACCTTGGGAGTGAATGCGGGATTAGGCATTAGTGTGACCTTTGACCCGTCAGGGGCGAATCTGGTACACATTGGATGCACAGACAATGCATGGAGGTCACCCACGCGTTTCGCCGAGCAAAGTGCCAGGAGTAGAGCAGTTTTATAAGATAGTAAATCTATCTTAACCTCGCTCAGTGGCTCGAATGGAGGGCCACAAAGAGCCCCCAGAACCAGGCCAAGATCCCAACCAGGGGTCAGGGTTCTGCTGGGTGGTTTAGTCTGAAGGACACCCTTCATAAATCTTATTATGATTGGATGTGCTCCAGGTGTCTTGTATCCCCAGCCTTTGTGACAGGCTGAAATCGCTGAAAGGAAAACTTTAATCGTTGAATAAGAACAACCTTTTTCCAGTAAATCCTGAAGGAAAGTCAGGAGTTGAGCCAAGTCGCATGCATAAGAAATAATATTTCTTTCTGAGCACCATGCTTCAAAAATATGCCACTTTTGTGCGTATAAAGATTGTGTTGATCCAGCACGGGCATTTTGTATGGTCAATACCACATTTTCTGGCAAGCCTGACGCCATCAACCTGTTCTTTTCAGCCAACAAGCTGAGACTTTTGGCAGTTCCTGGCCTAAGTGGTTGTACTAACTCTTCTGGTGACACAGAGGCTGCTAAACCCTGGGGGTCAACCAGATTGGGAAGGAGGCCTCCTTGCTGATGCGCTCCCAAGTTACCCTGCTCAGGGTTAATTGGGGGCCGATGTAACCTGTCAACTTTATTAGACAGGTTTGGAGCGGAAAATATATTTTCCTCCTCCAAGTTTGGAGTCCTGTTGTGAGGCTGCAAGTTATCTAAACGAGCAGATCTCCTAACTCCAATCCGTTTCCTGGGATGGTCCAGTTTACTGGTCCTTGGCTTTAATGAAGCGTTGGTACCAGGTAAACCGACCGGGGTCCGTGTATCACCCTCTGGAGGGATTATTTTTGAAAGCAGTTTTGGATCAGCACGGAATGGGAGGAGACGTGCTGTCTGAGTACTGCTCGGGCATTGCGTGTCCTTCGTTAATAACAAAGGAGCAGCTACACCGTGAGAGCATGGGAGTGTTCCTTTTGGTTTGGCAGACTTCAGATTATTTGATGATAAAGAGCTCAGTCCCTCTTGGAAAACAGGAAGAGAGATCTGATTCGGCTCTGACTTGTTTTCATCCACAACAGGCTGAACACAGTCATTGTTGTGAAGGTGTGAAATTTGTGGCTGCCTGAGGGCGTCTGATGTAGCCCCCCCGTTGTCAGACTCTGTCAGCTTGCCTCTCTGAGGTGCGGACATGTCACGTGTTCGTCTGGTTAGTGTATTGGCTCTCCCATTGTTCACAATGGAACTAGGGCTTGAGCACGTGACCCTCCCCACCTGTCTTCCTGAGAGGTGTGTGTATGTGTGTGTGTGTGCGGGGGGTTCGCAGACGCCTCTGTGTCTGCTCATTGCAGAGGCACTCTGCTAGGGTTTATTAATTATGCTAATACCCCGTGGGCCGTGAGAGAGAGGCGGAAGAAGGCCCTCTCTCTTCATGACGACTTGCAGGTCAGAAAGACCTGTTTTGCTGAAGATTGTGTGTTGTTGTTTTTTTGTTTTTTGTCAATAAAACAGAGAGGAGCTGTTTCATGAACTTTATTCGTGCTTATGTGCAATGACGTACATGATTTTATGTCATTCACAGCAGAGAAAGCATGATTTGTACATGCTGTAAATAAACCAGCTGATTGTACTTTGTTACAAGCAAAGTCTGGACATGAAGGGATCATTCCCGTTACCACGTGGGTGGGTGACCCGGTAACGTGGAAATGTTGACCTGGTTCGGCATGTTTCTGTCTGTTGTCACGATTCGCCGAGGAGGCCCTGTGCTTGGTCGCCTGGCAGGGGACAAACCTGTTTTTGCTCCATGCGTGCTCGGTACGAGGTGGGCCCTGCGAGGGTCTTTGCCTGGGCTCCTCCTCGTATGCTGGCCGCTTCTGCGGTGGGGCACGGGTTACCGAGTGGTGCCGAGAGTGCGCAGGTCTGCTACCAGCAGACTCCCTTGGGGGGGTGAAGCTTCTCCGGGGAATGCCCACCCGGAGAGCTTCCGCCTGTCTGCGTCTTTGGTCCAGCTTGGTCTGAATTTGCTCCAAAGCTTTACCAAATAATCCCGCCGGCTCTATCGAGTGGTGGAGAAAAGGCACCTTCTGTCCCTCCGGGAGATCTGTCAGAGTCATCCAGAGGTGGCGGATCATGATGACAACTTCCGCCATTCCCTTGCCCTGTGCAACAGCACCTATCCCCATCATACGGAGCACAAAGTCTGTTGCTCTGTGGGCTTCATCCAGCAATTCGGCAGCCGCCTGCTTGTCCATTGTTGTTTGAAGCTGTTGCAGTTTTTTGGCCAGGTAAGCTTGCATTAGCGCGGACGTGTTCATGGCGCATGCCGGGAGTCCCTGAGCCCTGTAGCATTTCACGAGTAGAGACGCTAAGGCTCGACAAGCCTTGCTGGGAAGAGGTGGTTTTGTTCCTGATGATTTAGGAGCCAGGTGAGACGCTAGTGTGTCCTCAATCTAAGGCACGTTAGCTATTCCCACTTCATCCATCCCATCCACGTCGAGGAACTGTGAGAGGGGGAGAAGCATAGGGGCTCGTGGCTGAGTCCAGGTGCGCGTTAGTTCTGTGAGAAAGTCCGGGAACACGGGCATCTTTTGCCTCGTGGCGGCCTGCTGCTTCGAGTAGAAATAGTTTCCTGCCAGCCTCGTGACCTGTTGGCGAGGCGGAGGTTCAGGCCATGGGATGTGCAGCGCGTCCGTTGCTCTGTGGCACAAGTCGAACAGAGCAGGGATGGAAAAGTCAGTTTCTGGGAGCACAGGTACTGGGGTCTGGGAGAGATCTTCACCCTGATCCTCCAGTTCCACGTCCGCCTCCTCCGTTGAAAATTCGCCCGAGGTTGAAATCAAGATCTCGTCCTCGTTCATCATGCCCCGGGTGTCGAATTAGACTGTTAGGTCCACCATGGGAGCAAGCACATCAGGGCTGTCGCCCCATTCGACATGTGTGCTGTCATGTAGAGCCATGTTCTCCAACTCCGGCGTGGGAGTGAGGAGCTCCGTGGTGTCCGCGTCCGCTGGTGTCGCTGAAGAGCCCATGGCCTTGGCGACGAGGTCAACCCGATGCCGGAGCACCGCATCCATCATGAGGCTGCAGTGTGGGCAAAAGTCAGGCGTATCCAGTGCTGTTTTTGCATGAAGCATACCCAAGCAGACTGGACAGGCCTTGTGGGTGTCCGTTGCTGCGAGGGAAAAGCTGCATCCGCTGGGACAGGAGCGTAAAGTTGGGCTCGCCGTCCCGCTGGTTTTCCTTGGAAGTCTCGCCTTTCGTTTTCCTTTCTCCGGAGGCATGTCCGAGATGAGGCGAGCAAATCCTTCCAGAATCTTCTTTCTTTTTTCTTGAAATGTCTCCTCCGTTGCATCGCTTTCGCTGGCTAGCTCGCTAGGATTTAGCGAGGTAGCTTTTTTCTTGTGCCGTAGTTAGCGCCATCGAGCGAAGCAACCTGTAGAGAGAGGAGAGAAAAATACATCGGGGTTAAGAGAAAAGTGCCAGACTAGCTTTCGCTAGTCCAGTAGTACGTAGGAATAATTCTCAGTGTGCTCTGTGTAAGGAGCAAGCTCACCTCTGGTTGAGCGATGAAGCAACAGAGAAGTCCCGCAAAGAGGTGGTTCATGTTTAAGTGAGGTGAAGGGCAAAAAAGAGAAAGATGGAGGGGCGCAAGCTGCTTAAGTACCCAGAGGGCGGGGCCTCTGGCGCGGCGGTGACGCCCCTAGCCGTAAAGGCGTGAGTATATTCCTTCAGGTAATCATGCGGGGGCGCAATTCCCATAGCAAGTATGTTGCACTGAGAGACAAGACTGAAAGGGAACACAGTGAACCTGTATTTTATCAGCAGGCCTTACTTAACAAGGTCCCCTTCCTCTACACACCAGATCATTGTAACGTCTAACCAGTTGCTTGCCAACCTGATATTATCCAAAACCTGTTCTTTGTCTTTCATAGCCATCTTGCCAGTTCCCCGTGCTTCTAGATTCAAAATTAAATTAGGTAAAACACAAGTGAGTGTCTAAATATTAGACAAGTGTGGTACTTTATTCTATTAAATATCATATCACTTAATATGATTAACCAGCACGGTGGCGCAACTGGTAGAGCTGCTGCCTCTCAGCGAGAAGGTCCAAGGTTCAAATCCCGGTCCAGGGGCCTTTCTGGGTGGAGTTTGCATGTTCTCTCCGTGCATGCGTGGGTTTTCTCCGGGTGCTCCGGTTTCCTCCCACAGTCCAAAAACATGCATGTTAGGTTGATTGGTAACTCTAAAAAATTGACCCTGGGTGTGAGTGAGACAGGTCCCTCTTGTAAATGAGTCCCCGTGGCTCAACGAGGATAGCCTGTATAAATAAAGGTTGAATGAATGAATGAAAAAAACCCAGATCAAATGAACATTTCAATACAAAATATAAAATAACGATATCAAATAATGTTAATGTGCAATATAACAAATGACAAAAGTAGAAGTACAAGAAACAAGCTAAATACCAGAAGTTTATACAATGTAATTTTGTTAATCTTGAATTGTTTTTGTCAAAATCACAACTAGACATTTCTTGAGTCAGCAGCAGCATGTTGTAATGTTTATTTTATTCCCACAAAGTGAGCAGTAGAAACCAAGAGACTGCAGCTGACAAACGGTAACTGCTAGAGACAACATCTATTTAGTGCATATGTTTGTTCTAAATTTATCAACAGAATACACATGACAGAGTCGTACTATCTAGTGAGCCATCCATCTGCTTGTGTTTGAGCATAGCAGCTTGGGATGTTTGAGCTTTTTAATGATGAAGTGCATTGAGATAGCCTCAAGTTGTTTGCAAAGGGGTGGGTGTGTTGAACTACACTGGTGCAAAACCTCTTGTGTAAACATCAACCATGCTTGATTTGAACTGCACTGTTGTCCACTAGATGATTTCTTTCCATTTCAGGTAAGATGTTAGCTTGACTGGACAAGTTCACTGAACCTAAAGACCCACATCCTACACTAATGGAAATTATATATTTTACCAAGAAAAAGGAATCCAGGCTTTAGCCAAACTACATATTATGAATATGGTTTATATACTGTATACAGTATATATATATATGTATATATATATATGTATATATGAAGATCTCGGATACAAGCGGCTGAAATGAGTTTTCTCCGCAGGGTGTCTGGACTCTCCCTTAGAGATAGGGTGAGAAGCTCAGTCATCCGGGAGGGACTCGGAGTAGAGCCGCTGCTTCTCCACATCGAGAGGAGCCAGTTGAGGTGGCTCGGGCATCTGGTTAGGATGCCTCCTGGACGCCTCCCTGGTGAGGTGTTCCGGGCATGTCCCACCGGGAGGAGACCCAGAGGAAGACCCAGGACGCGCTGGAGGGACTATGTTTCTCGGCTGGCCTGGGAACGCCTTGGGATTCCCCCGGAGGAGCTGCTCCAAGTGGCTGGGGAGAGGGAAGTCTGGGCCTCCCTACTTAGGCTGCTACCCCCGCGACCCGACCCCGGATAAGCGGAAGAAGATGGATGGATGGATGGATGGATGGATATATATCTTATATTACAACCTTGAAATACTTATTCATTTAAATACATCATATTGCACCGTTGAAATTCTACCATGTTGTTGTTACCCTACTATGTCTTTAGGACCTTGTAAATATTATATATAATTTTTCATTTGCAGGTACTTTATTTTTGTACCTTTATTGCATGCTTTAGTATTTTTTTGTTTGTTTGCTCGTTGTTGTTTTAGTGAGCCAAATTGGTTCTTCTCATCCTGAGCATTTAATTGTACTGTTGACCTTGTGTTTGTCACGACTCGGGGAACCCAGAGTTGTACGAGACCAGAAAGGACAAGATACAGTTAGCAGGAATAGTGATGTTTTATTATTTACAGTGCAATTATTTACAGTGGTTCATCTCTTGGAGATCCTGGGGAAGAGAGGGTTGGATCAGTGGAGTCCACTTGCAGCGTTCGTATTGTGATTGTTTTGTGTTTCCTTACAGATGAGGTGCTGAGCGTGGGTGAGATCTATCAGAGATCACCAGAGACAGAATCCAGGGGAATAGTCGGTACACAGGTTTGATGGGCGTGTGGCTGGAAGGCAAGGCACGGAGGACTGGAACCTGGACCACGGGAACTCGGAACCAAACAGGAGTCGAGGAGACAGGATGACTGTAGGCACAAGAAAGGAGGTAAGTTTCTTTCGTACTGAGACACAACACTGGCTGAAAGCATAAATACCGTAAACAGGAATCAATGCTTCAGCGATGAGTCACACTAGACTGCAGCCTTAAATAGTGGAAGGTCCTCATCAGAAGGATGGCCGCCAGCTGGTGGAAATCAGCGGCCAATCAGCAGGAGGTAGTGTTGCAGGTAGTGGAACTCATCACAGTACCCCCCCCTCAAGAACCGCCTCCAGGCGGCCTGAGACGCTTCTCGGGGTGATCCCTGAAGAACGTCGTGATGAGGCTGGGGTCCAAGATGAAGGACCGAGGGATCCACGACCGTTCCTCAGGCCCATAACCCTCCCAGTCGACAAGATACTGGAATCCACGACCCCGACGTCGCACATCCAGAATAGTCCTCACGCTGAAGGCAGGGTGGTTGTCAACCAACCGGGCAGGCGGAGGGAGGTCAGCAGGGGGGCACAGGGGACTCGTAGAAACAGGCTTGACCTGAGAGACGTGGAAGGTAGGATGGACTCTCATGGAACGAGGAAGTTGTAGACGCACAGCAGAAGGATTGATGACCTTGGTAACAGGAAAAGGACCGATGAACCGGGGCGCCAACTTCCTAGGCGTGTCCTTGAGGTTGATGTCCTTGGTGGAGAGCCACACCTCCTGACCCACCTGGTAGACAGGAGCCGGCGCACGGTGACGATCGGCAAACAGTTTGTTTTGGGCCGCCGTCCGGGTCAGAGCCGCCTTAACCTGTCGCCAGACACGACGACATCGACGAAAATGATGTTGCACAGAGGGGACAGAGATGTCGGTCTCCTGGCTGGGAAAAAGCGGTGGGGCATAACCTAGTGAGGCTTCAAAAGGGGACATCCCTGTGGCAGACGATTTATGTGTGTTGTGGGCATACTCTACCCACACCAGGTGCTGGCTCCAGGCTGAGGGATCCCTCTCGACGACACAACGAAGAGTAGCCTCGAGGTCTTGATTACAGCGCTCAGCTTGGCCATTGGATTGCGGGTGGTGGCCTGAAGTGAGGCTAGAGGATGCCCCCAACGTCCTGCAGAAAGCTTGCCAGACCTGGGAGACAAATTGGGGACCACGGTCCGAGACCACATCCGAGGGAATCCCATGGAGTCGGAAAACGTGCTGGACCATTAACTGGGCGGTCTCAAGAGCAGAAGGGAGCTTAGGCAGGGGAACAAAATGAGCCGCCTTAGAGAACCTGTCAACAATCGTCAGAATGGCTGTGTTACCTTCACTGGGGGGCAGACCCGTGACAAAGTCCACCGAAATGTGAGACCAAGGACGACTAGGAGTTGGTAGGGGTTGTAGCAGGCCGGCCGGTGGTCGATTACCAGTCTTACTGCGAGCACAAGTGGGACAGGCTGCTACAAATTCCTTCACATCGTCGGTGAGTTTGGGCCACCAGAAATGAACCTTGGTAAGAGATATCATACGAGAAGCACCAGGATGACAGGAAAACTTATGGGTGTGTATCCAGTTTAATACCTTGGCCCGCATACTAGAGGGAACGAAGAGGGTCCTGGGGGGTCCAGTGCCAGGGTCAGGTTCAACTTTCTGTGCCTCACGTACCTCATTCTCAATGTCCCATGTGAGGGCTCCCACCACACAGGCGGGGGAAATGATGCTCTCTTCTGTCTCTGTGCTGTCTGGGGAGGTGAACTGCCGGGAGAGTGCGTCAGGTTTGATGTTCTTTGAACCGGGTCTGTAAGTTAAGATGTAGTTGAAACGGTTAAAAAACAAAGACCAACGTGCTTGTCTGGGAGTTAACCGCTTCGCATCCCTGAGGTACGTGAGATTCTTGTGATCGGTCCATATTAGAAAAGGGGCTACCGTGCCTTCCAACCAGTGACGCCACTCTTCTAATGCCAACTTGACGGCCAGTAGCTCCCGATTTCCCACATCATAGTTCTTTTCAGCAGGGGATAAACGTTTAGAGAAAAACGCACATGGGTGTACCTTATTGTCCGTTGGAGACCTTTGGGAGAGTACAGCTCCAACTCCTGAATCCGAGGCATCCACTTCCAGGATGAATTGGCGCTTGGGATCTGGGTGACACAAAACTGGTGCTGAGGAAAACAATGATTTGAGCTTGTTAAATGCGGCATTGGCCTCAGGGTTCCACTTGAAAACTATGTTAGTGGATGTTAGTTGGGAGAGAGGAGAAGCAATTCGGCTGTAGTCTTTTATGAACCTTCTATAAAAGTTGGCAAACCCAAGGAAACGCTGGAGCTGTTTCCTGGAGTCGGGAACTGGCCAGTTTACCACAGCCTCAATCTTAGCTGGGTCAGTTCTGTAACAGCCCCCTTCAAAAATGAAACCCAGGAAAGATACAGAGGTGACGTGGAACTCACACTTCTCCCCTTTAACAAACAGTTGGTTCTCATGTAGTCTCTGTAACACAGTCCTAACCCTCTGAACGTGCTCCTTTAAATCCCTGGAGTAGATGAGAATGTCATCTAAGTACACAAAAACAAAATCACCAATGAAGTCCCGGAGCACGTCATTCACCAGGGCTTGAAAGACAGCAGGGGCGTTGGTTAACCCAAATGGCATGACTAGATACTCAAAATGTCCAAGCGGGGTCTTAAAAGCGGTCTTCCATTCGTCTCCCTCCTTTATACGAACCAGATGGTATGCATTCCTGAGGTCTAGTTTCGTAAAGATAGTGGCAGATTGTAGTTGTTCATGGATGGAGTCAATGAGGGGGAGTGGATATTTATTTTTAACGGTGATACTATTAAGGCCCCGATAATCGATGCAGGGACGAAGAGTACCGTCTTTCTTGGAGACGAAAAAGAATCCCGCCCCCACAGGAGAAGTGGAGGGGCAAATAATGCCTGAAGCTAATGACTCTTCAATATATTTTCTCATCGACTCTCGTTCAGGACCCGACAGATTGTACAATCGACTGGCAGGCAAGGGTGACCCAGGAAGGAGGTCAATTGCACAATCGTAAGGTCGGTGAGGAGGAAGAGAAAGAGCCCGCTGTTTGTCAAACACCGGGGCCAGGTCGTGGTAAACAGGGGGAACCATGGAAATGTCAGTTGCCTCTTTAGGTGTACTTTCAGGAGGAGATTGAGTGGTGATGGCAGAGCGTAGACAGTGTTTTAAACAATTATCGCTCCATCCTTCAATTCTTCTCCATTTCCAATTTATGTGTGGGTTATGTTCTTGAAGCCATGGATAACCCAAGATCAATTGGGTGCGGGGAGACTCGAATACAAAAAAATCTGTCATCTCATGATGATTTCCTGATGTTATCAGGTGTAGTTTAACAGTTTTACTGCAGATACGGGCTAAGGTCTCACCAGTAACTCCAGAGATAGACATTGAAGGAATTTCAAGAGTGGGCAGTGAAAATTTTCTGACTAGATCCAAACTTATTAAATTTTGTTCTGCACCAGAGTCAAGAAGAGCAGACACAGAATGACGATCCTGATTTATTTGGATGATGGTAGGGAGCATAAAACGATGTGCAGAACAGAATGCAGATGTGCCCACCAGTACAGTCCTCCTTACTGGTGGGCATTCTCGTTTCCCCTAAATGGACAATTAGCAATGAAATGGCCAGGTTTTCCACAATACATACAAAGCTTGGAATTGATTCGTCTTTGTCTCTCCTCAGGGGTTAAACGAGTTCGTCCGATCTGCATTGGTTCAGATTCAGGCAGGACAGAAGGTTTAGGGGACGGACCGGCAGCGGGTGCCTCTTGGTTTTTGTAGTTCGCTGACGGACTTTTGTAGGCGCGGGGCTCACCTGGTGTCGTGAACCCGGAAGTGAAGCGGTTGTGGGAAGTGTAGTCCCGCTCTCTTCTTCGTTCCCGGAAGCGCTCGTCTATCGAGACAGCCAGCTCGATCAGCTCGTCAAATCCCTCTGGTTCGTCTCTCGTGGCAATTTGGTCCTTCAAAGGGTCAGACAGAGAATTCAGGAAAGTACCTTGCAGTGCTGTGTCGGGCCACCCGGTTTGTGCTGCGATGATGCGAAACTCGAGGGCGTATTCAGCCACAGGTCGCCGGCCCTGACGTAGCCCGAGGAGTCGCTTTACGGCGTTGGGCATCTGCAAGGGACGGTCAAAGATTCGGCGAAACTCTCCTAACAAGGTATCAAATGAAACGTGATCCAAGTCGTGGAATTGTAGGAAAGAATCAACCCAACGAAGTGCGTCACCTTTCAGCTGGTTGGTGAAATATGTTATCTTGGCGATGTTGTTTGAATATAACTGTGGTGCTCCCTTGAAGGCGAGTTTAATTTGCAACAAAAACCCTCCACACAGGCTAGGGTCGCCAGAAAAATATTCTGATGGTTTGGTAATTACCTGTTGGTTCGTGGCAGAGTCCTTAGGTTCCGTCTTGGACACTGGAGGGGTTTTAGAAGCTGGGGATGGTGAGAGTTTTTGGTTAAGAGAAAACACCATACCTCCCAGTTCTCTCATATTGTCCTGAACCTCCTGTTGTTGTGTAAGAACCCGACGTAGCATTCCTTCGAGTTGATTGATGCGGTCCATCTCGGATGAGGAGGCAGGCTGTTGGATTCTGGTCTCGTTCTGGGCGTTGTCTGGCTGAAGCATTTCTGTCACGACTCGGGGAACCCAGAGTTGTACGAGACCAGAAAGGACAAGATACAGTTAGCAGGAATAGTGATGTTTTATTATTTACAGTGCAATTATTTACAGTGGTTCATCTCTTGGAGATCCTGGGGAAGAGAGGGTTGGATCAGTGGAGTCCACTTGCAGCGTTCGTATTGTGATTGTTTTGTGTTTCCTTACAGATGAGGTGCTGAGCGTGGGTGAGATCTATCAGAGATCACCAGAGACAGAATCCAGGGGAATAGTCGGTACACAGGTTTGATGGGCGTGTGGCTGGAAGGCAAGGCACGGAGGACTGGAACCTGGACCACGGGAACTCGGAACCAAACAGGAGTCGAGGAGACAGGATGACTGTAGGCACAAGAAAGGAGGTAAGTTTCTTTCGTACTGAGACACAACACTGGCTGAAAGCATAAATACCGTAAACAGGAATCAATGCTTCAGCGATGAGTCACACTAGACTGCAGCCTTAAATAGTGGAAGGTCCTCATCAGAAGGATGGCCGCCAGCTGGTGGAAATCAGCGGCCAATCAGCAGGAGGTAGTGTTGCAGGTAGTGGAACTCATCACA
>JBBPBX010043526.1:10491-21640 GCA_038048925.1 Garcialebias charrua | reverse complement strand
TATATATATATACTGTAGTACCATTTCACAATAGAAGTCATCTCAGGGCACTGAACAGAAACATTCACATAAAAATGGGTTAATAGCAATATTTATCTAAGGAGCCAACAGATTGCTTCACTTCGTTGCAGTCTCCCATCCTAAGCAAGCACATATTCAACAGTGGAAAGGAAAAACTCCCTCATGAGGAAGAAACTTCCAACAGAACCAGGCTCAGGACAAGCAGCCATCTGATTTGACCGACTGGGTTTGAGAGGAACAGGAAGGAGGAACAGATACACAATGGCAGGTCCACCAGCAGAACCAGGCCCAGGACAAACAGCCAGGCTGGGGCAGATGGCTGGGCCTGAGAGGACAGGAAAGAGAAACGAACACACAACGGCAGGTTCAGGTCGGAGGCTGTCAAGTTATTCTCTACAGGAGGAAAGACAAAAGGACAGAATCACATGCTAGAAAAGAAAAAATTACAAATAAAAAACGGTTCATTTGTATACATTTGTCATTCATTTGATGAAATGAGGTAAATTTGTTCTCCAGTAGTCTAAAGTTATAGCAGCATAGGTCAGAAAACCTGACTAACTACAGTGCAGTACTGTATACTATTAAATCTCTTGATGGCAGCACTCACTCATCTGACCTGCCAGTGCCACCATAATTATTTGTTGACTCTGTTTCTGTGTCAGATAAGTATGAGATGCTAAATTATTTCAACAAACATTTTGTTGCCTCCAGTTCCTTGTTTGATACCTTTTCTAAATGTAAATCACCTACTCCACCAACAAGTCAAACCTCAGCAAACCATACATTCTCTTTTTCACTGTTCTGTGTCAGTGAGGTCCCCAAACTGTTAAAAGCTCTGGATATAAAAAAATCTGCAGGCCCTGACGACCTCCTTTCTTACTTCTTAAGTCTAGCTGCACAAATTATAGCAGAACCAGTGTCATACATTTTCAATCTGTCTATACAACATAATACTGTCCCAGATGCTTGGAAAACAGCATTTGTGCTGCCATTACTGAATGAACTAGACCTCACTGTACTGAACAATTATATTGATCAATCTCCAAAAGTCTGTATTTTAGCCAAGGTTTTAGAAAAACTGATAAATACTCAATTCAAGAAGTATTTGGACTTTTCTACTGTAATATTATATCTTCCCTCCAATTTGGCTTCAGGAAACAACACTGCTTCGCTAAAGGTTTTTAAGGATGTTGTTGAAGCTTTGGACGCTAAGGATTACTGTGCTGCACTTTACTTAGACCTGTCCAGAGCCTTTGATACTGTAGATCATGACATCTTCTGCCACAAGCTCTCAGATATTGGCTTCACACTGCTGCTGGCTGGTTCTCAAACTATCTCTCAGGTCGGAGGCAATGTGTTCAACATAAAAACACTACACCTAGCTATCTAATGGTCACCAACGGTGTCCCACAAGGCTCAGTTTTAGGTCCCACTCTTTTTACAATTTGCAAAGTACAGTACAGTATAAATAATGTAGGCCAAAACGTTCCTGGTGCATCCTTGCATCTCTGTACCAATGACACTGCTGTTTATTGGCAAGCTAACACAGTTGCCAAAGTTTTAGAGCTTCTACAGTCGGCATTTGACATCATTCAGTCTGATTTATTCCACCTCAAGCTGGTGCTAAATGCTGACAAAACCAAAGGGATGTTGTTTTACAACAGAAAGTCATGCCACTCTTCCTCCTATCTCTGCATGCATGGTGTATTGAGTTTCTAGATCCTTACAAATACTTGGGAATTGTGGTCGATGCACATCTCTCTTTTTAAACAACCTATTGAAAACTTGACAAAGAAACTACAATCAAAACTTCTTCTTTTTTTTCAGAAATAGATCTTGCTTAACTCTGAATGCCAGAAAACACCTTGTAACTTCTACACTGGCCACTGACTATGGTGACATTATTTATATGAATGTCCCTGCCAGCTGCTTGCAGCTGTTGGATGCTGTCTATGTTGCACTAAGATTCACAACTGGTTGTAACTACCGTACCCATCACTGCACTCTGTACTCACTGGTCAGTTGGTCATCATTATCTACACATAGGCTCTCACACTAGTTCATCTTCATCTATAAATCCCTCATTGGTCTGCTACTTTCTTATATCTCCTCCCACATGTCATGTTGTCAGTGAAACTACAACATGCGCTCTCAGTCCATCATTACTTGCAGTGTTCCCTCAGTGCGGACTGAACTTGACAAAAAGGCCTTTTCCCACTCTGCTCCTGTAACCTGGAACATCTTGCAACAGGAACTAAGTTGTCCTCCTTGATTTCTTTAAGGATTTTCAAACATTTGATAATGCCAACTGAAAAATCTAAGCAAACATTTCTTGTTTTGAGTATTTCACCCTGTTTTACGGCACCTTGCTTTATTGTTTTATACACTACTCTTATTTTAACTGCATTTTTACTGTAGTTTATTGTTGTCATTGTTTACTTTATTGTTGTCTGTACTTTATATGTTGTCTGGAACAGGTCCCTCTTGTAAATGAGTCCTTGTGGCTCAATGAGGCTAGCCTGTAAAAATAAAGGTTGAAAAAAAAAAAAAAGTATTTATCAAAAAAGAGAATCTTAAAACTGGACAATGTGTCAGCCTCACAGACAGAAACTGGAAGTTGGTTCCACAAGAGAGGAGCCTGATAACTGAAAGATCTTCCTCCTATTCTGCAATTGGAAAATCTAGGAGCCGCAAGTAAGCCTCCAGTCTAAGAGTTAAGTGCTTTGCAAGGAAAATATGGAACAATAAGATCTGTAATCTAAGATGGAGCTAGGCTGTTGAGAGCTTTGTAGGTTAGAAGTAAGATTTTGACTTCAATTCTGAATTTGACAGAGAGCCATTGGAGAGAAGCTAAAACTGGAGAGATATGATCTCTCACTTTCATTAAAACTCTGGCAGCAGTTGGATCAACTGAATACTTTTTAAAGAAGAATTTGGACACCCAGATAATAAACCATTGCAATAGTCCAGTCTAGACATGACAAATGCATGAACCAGTTTTTCTGCATCACTTTTAGACAAGATGTTTCTGATTTTAGAAAAAAGATAGCATCATCAGCTTCTTCTGACAAAGCAGGTTTTGTTCACATTCATTTTTATAAAAACCTTCACAAAAAAAAATCAACTTTCCTTTTTGAACTAATCTGAAAGGACGTGTATTTTTTTAATACATGTTGATTCATACATAATGTTTGGACGTCTGCTGATAATTTTTTTTTTGCAAGTTTGTTGAAGTTGACAGAAAATTACGAGGCAGGTACACATTGTTGGAGAAGCAAACAACCAATCAATTGTTATGCAAATTATTAGGGATGGAACTAACACCTGATTATAACGTGCTTGCTAAGTAATATGAATATTTCTTTCTATCACTGACCCAGAAGCAGCATATTTAACATTAGCTGAGACATGGTGATTTAATCAGTGGTCATAAATGCATAAAAATAAGACGGTTGACAAGACTTTGTGCTCCTAAATTAGAGGATTTAATAAAATTAAATCATATCCCATTATTAAAGAAAATTGAAGACGATCTTACTAGATGGAGATCTCTACCCATATCACTTATGGGAAGAGTTGCCTCAGTAAAAATGATGGTGCTGCCGAGAATAAATTATTTATTCTCAATGATTCCAAATAAACCTTCAACTGAATGGTTTAAGTCCCTGGACTCTTCTATATCTAAATTCCTTTGGAAAAATAAAACTCCACGTATTAGTTTAAAAACATTACAGAAATCTAAAGATACCGGAGGATTAGAACTTCCAAACTTTTATTACTACTATTTAGCCAACAGGTTACAATATATATCAAAGTGGTTAAAACCGAACGCACTAGATGAAACTTGGATAGATATAGAACAAACTTTATGTAATAATATTAGGATTTCAGATCTACCATTTATCAGTACAGATTTAAAAAGACATGTCTGCTTTAAGAGCATCAATATTGGCTCATCTCTGACAGCATGGTGGGAGTATCTGAAAATGACAAAGTCTTCACTACTCCCATGCAGACATACACCTCTCTGGAACAATCCTGACATTCAACAAGAAAATAATATGTTAAATTTCTCAGGTTGGAGAATGAAAGGTATTGAATGTCTGGAACACATATTTGAGGGTATAGACTTTATTCCATTTAATAAATTAATAATACAATATGGCATTGATAATAAATATTTCCTACAATACCAACAAATTAAGTCAATTGTAAAAAAGAAATTTAAGCTTAATAAAACAGTGTTGGAAACACCAACATGTGTGTTAGAGTTTATTAATTTTCAACCACCCAAATTATTATCTAAAATATACAAAAAATTGTCTAGAATCGATGACTCGATAGCACTACCTGTTGAAAAATGGGAGTCAGATTTATCAATCAACTTTGAACAAAAAATTTGGTCTCAAGTATGTTCAAATACTTTTAAATTGACTAGAATCTCCAATTTACAATTAATACAATATAAGGTTCTCTATAGAGTACATTATACAGGTCAGCGAATGTTTAAGATGGGCTTTACACCATCTAACAAGTGCTCACAGTGCATAAGTAATACACCTGATGATTATATTCACGCGCTCTGGTTCTGTCCACCCGTTCAGAGGTTCTGGGTACAGGTATGTGAAGACTTGTCTAAATGTTTGAAATTTAATATCCCACTCTCTCCATCTGTTTGCTTATTGGGTATCTTTGAAGATGTTATACTAGAAAAAAATACATCCTATATGCTTTTCACTGCCTTATGCATCGCAAAGAAAACCATACTCGTAAATTGGAAAAATAAAAATAATCTTAGCATTAATCAGTATAAAAATCTTCTGTTAGATCATATTAGTCTTGAAACAGCATCTGCCGACACATTGGATCAACCTATTTGGCATTCTTTGATCGGCTCCGTTACGTAGTGAGGGTGGGGGGTCTGGGATGTGGCCTTGTGGGGCATTGGGACTGGAGGGGGGAGGTTGGGGTTTGGGGCACCGGGGGGTTGGGGCTGCTTGGGCGGGGAGGACCCTGTCTTCGACCTGGGGAGGACCGGGGGGGTTCTGGGGGATATCTGCTAGGGGCGGCATGCGGGCCCTCGGGTGGTCGGTGGCGGCAGTCATGGGTCGCCGGTCGGTGACCCGGCTGTGCTGGGGTGGTTTCGGGGCGGGTGCCGGGGGCTTGGGACTCTGGGGACGTGTCGTCCCCGGGCTTGGGCCTGGTGGGGATCGGGGATCGTGGGCTCTGGTGGGCGGGTCGCCGGGCATGGGCTGACTGGCGCTCTGGTGCCCGGCTCTGGCCGGGGGCCCTCGGCTCGCTGGTGGGTTGGGGGTTCATATGCTGGGGGGTGGGTGTCTGGGGGCGTGACTGGTGGCCAATGGGAGGGGGCGGGCAAACCCAGCCTGGGTGTCTAATGTGTTATGTGTTCTGAAAGTTGTTAATATGAAGGGTGGGTGTAGTATTTCTTCTGGGGTGGGGATTGAGTGGATGTCCTTGATGATGGTCTTGGACTATGCTTGGCCGGTGTGCGGGCCCTGGTTGGGGCCTGTTCTTGGTGCTTCCTGGCTCTGTCGGCGGTTGGGCGGGCGCTCTTGGCCGTGTCGTCCATGTGGGATTTTGTGTCCTCTTGGACGGCGGGCTGACTGCGGTTCGCAGGGGTCACGGCGGCCCTGGTGGGTGTGGGCTGTTGGTTCTGCTGTTGGCGGCCCTCGGGGGGCCTTGTCCCTCTCTGGTCTTGGCTCAATGGCCTGGCGGTCGGAGAGGTGTTTCTTTTTCCTCGCTCCTTGGGTGGACCTTGGCGAGCTGGGGGGGTACGCAGGGTCAGCGGGGGAGCTGACTCGCTGTGGGAGCACTGTTCCTGCAGATATTTTTCTCCCCATCCCTCAACACGCACCTCCGCCCTCTTCATCTTAAATTAATACATGTAGGGAATTTGAGTCTCGGGTGTGCTGCAATGGTTCTACATCTCTGTTGTTCAGAACACCTGGGACTCAATTTTATATACACTTTAGACATTCATTCATAAACTTCTTCATAAAAGTCACATATAGGGAATGGATTGAGCACTATGGCTATGGGTGGCGGGATGACACCAATCTCACCCCCATGCCTATGCTCACTCAACATTATGCATTTAGACAATTAGGGCTTGGGTTAGAGTTGGAGTGGAGGGGAAACTGGTACAATGCCAGCCTTTGCTCCTTCTCTTTCCTTTTTAAGTACACTTTAGAACAACACTCACCAACAGTACATTTGGGGACGGGGGTGTGTGTGTCGGGGTCTTGATTTGTTAATTTCAATTTTATTTATTTATGTATTTATTTATATATATATATATATATATATATATATATATATATATATATATATATTATATATTATATATATATATATATATATATATATATATATATATTATTTATTTATTTTTCTCTTACCCCCCTGGTTGCCTGGCGGACATTCTGGGGGTGGGCCGTCAGGGGTTGTGCTGGGGTGTGGGGGGGTTCGGGGCCTGCGGGTTTGCCGTGGGCGGGACTGGCAGTGCGCTCCCCCTGGGGCTGCTTGGGCTCGAGTGTCCTGCCCTGTCCTGTCGGCGGGGCGCGGGGTGGGCCGGATCTTGGATGTCTGCTACTCTCCACCCCAGAATGAATGGGCCTACCTCCTGGGTTTGGATGTGGGCTGCCCCATGTAGGGAGCAGGCACATGTCTTGGACCTGGGGGGTATAGAGTGTGCTTCGGGATTATGATTGGAGCGTGTCGTTATTGTTTGTCTTTCTATGACTGAGGGTGAGGATGAGGGTGGGTCTGAATGAGTGTGTCTGTGTATGAATGTTTAAGTGTCAGGCTGGGACTTGGACTGCCCCCTCTCTGATACTTCTGAGGCTACCTAGTGTCGCGCTCCTGCCACGTGGCCCCCTGGTGGGTGTTCCTCTGCCTGCGGGCGTGCTTGGGACCCTCACTATCTGGGGCTGGGCGCTTGGGCGTTGGTCGGCTCGGCCTGGTGGCTGCCTGGTGGGGCTCGGGTCCTCTGGTCCTGTCGGGTCTGGGCCTGAGGGGTGGGCGTCCCCGGTGCCCGAGCATCGGTGTCCGGCCCTGGGGCTACATCGGTGCAGCGGGCTCTGGCGGGGGCCTGTGTATTTGTCGCTGTTGACCCCGGGGGGTCATTGTGTGTGGTCCCTGGTGGGGTTCGTCCGGTTCTTCCCCTTGGTCGGATCTGGGGAGTGGACGAGTGGCTCGTCCTGTTCGGGTGGTCCTGGGGACTCTGGGCTCGGGGTCCTTCCTGGGGTCTTGGGCTTTGATCGCCCTTTCGTCTGTCTCGGGCTTTGGGGGGACGGATCTCTGATGCTTCACAATCGCTACTAAATGTTCTATTGGAGGAACCTTATTCACTTATGCATGCTCACAACCACACACAAATGGATGCAGGGATGTATATGTAGATATATGTAGATGGGTATATAAATGAATATAAATATATATGTATGTATACTGTATATATATTTGTAGGTATGGGTATGTTTATATATAGAAATCTAATGCAAGGTCATGAATATTATCAGTCTTTATGCTTGTATGTTTCGTTGCTGTGTTCTGTCATGTGCTTTGCAGGATTGTGGACGGAGGTTTGGTGTGTTTGCCTTGTGCTCTTTTTGTGGATAATTGTTGTTTTGTTGTCTCACTTTCTCTTTTCTTTCTTTCTCTCTATTAAAAAAAAAAAAAAAAAAAAAAAAAAATAAATAAAAAAATAAATAAAAATAAAAAAAAATAATATAAATAAAAAAAAAATACATATTGGAGTGAGAGGATGGCTATAAGGTGTGAAGGGAGGCCATCTATAAATGGAAAAAAAAAATAAGACTTTGTGCTTGATCAAATTGAGTGCACTTCAACTAGCGTTAGAAGAGGTCTCTGCAACTTTTATTTTGTGGGTTGAAAGCTGAAAATATTGAAAACCCCCTCAAATAAAAATATCACAACTTCCACTGATTGATCATATAACAATATAACATAGCTCTTTAACAACAACAATAACAGTAATGCACAATTATACAAATCAAAGTCAAAGTCAAAGTCAAAGTCAACTTTATTGTCAGATCTGCAATATGTACAGTGCAGGACATACACAGGACCGAAATTGCGTTTCTCTCAGTCCCTCGGTGCAACAGTAAACATCTAAACATTGAAACACTGAAACATATAATAATAGACATAAGCATAAAAATAGTAAAACTAACACTGTCCTGTGTGTTTTTTTTTTTTTTTTTTTTGCATAGTGGTATAAAAAAAGAGTATAAAAAGTATAACTAAAATAAACTAAAGGTTTCTAGCATTGACATTTGCAAAGTGGCAAAGCAGCGAATGAGTCAATGTACACAGTATATGTATGAGGTAGTAGTTGATGTTGTTGTAGAGGCAAAAAGTGGCATATGCAGTAAGGCACATTGGGCATCCCTAAATAAGACCGTTCAGAGCACACTGTATATGTACCAGCAGTGGTGTAGATATTAAAGTAGTGTAAATAAATGTAAACAGTAGTAATTACATGTAAGCAGTAGTAATAAAAGTAAACAGTATTAATAAATGTAAACAGAGAATGTAAACAGTATTATGATTATAGGCAGTGATGTAATACAGACATTAGTGCAATTATGAGAAGTAGTGCAAACTGTATGAGCACATGACCGAGAGTTTAGTGAAAACCCGTTTGGTGACACAGAGTCTAGTGTTAAAAACTTTGTGTTGAGTGATAATATGTGAGAAAGTTTTAGTGTTAAGGCAGTTCAAATGGGAGGGGAGGCAGAGCAGGCAGAGTGTTTAGCATTCTGACTGCCTGATGAACAGAGCTGTCTCTCAGTCTGCTGGTTCGAGCCTGGAGACTCCTCAGTCTCCTTCCTGATGGCAGCAGTCTGAAGCAGCTGTGTAGTGGGTGTGTGGGATCACCTGCCATGCGGTGGGCTTTCCGAGTGAGGCGTTTGCTGTGTAAGTCCTGCAGTGAGGGCAAGGAGGTGCCCACGATCTTCTCAGCTGCTCTCACAATGCGCTGGAGGCTCTTGCGGCAGGATGCAGTACATGCACCAAACCACACAGTGATGCAGCTGGTCAGGACACTTTCTATGGCACCTCTGTAGAAGGTGCTCATGATGGGGGTTGAAGCTCCAGCCCTTTTCAGCTTGCGGAGAAAGTAGAGACGCTGGTGAGCCTTCTTTGCCAGTGCTGCAGTGTTCCTGCTCCAGGACAGGTCCTTTGAGACGTGCACTCCCAGGAACTTGGTGCTGTCCACTCTCTCCACTGCGGTGCTGTTGATGGTCAGAGGGGCATGTTGGGCATCCCTCTTCCTGAAGTCCACAACAATCTCCTTTGTCTTCTCCACGTTGAGAGTGAGATTGTTGTGTCCGCACCACAAGGCCAGGCGGCTCACCTCGTTCCTGTAGTCCGTCTCATCGTTGTTGCTGATGAGACCTACCACTGTTGTGTCGTCCGCAAACTTGATGAAGTGGTTGGAGCTGTACGATGGTGTGCAGTCGTGTGTTAGCAGGGTGAATAGAAGGGGGCTCAGCACACATCCTTGTGGGGCCCCTGTGTTCAATGTGATGGTGCTAGATGTGTTACTCCCGATCCGTACTGTCTGTGGTCTCCCGGTCAGGAAGTCTAGCAGCCAGTTACACATTGAGGTGTTCAGCCCCAGACTGTCCAGTTTAAGGATGAGCTGGATGAAATAGCATTTTCTGTGAAAATGCTGCATGCTAAATGATATGTTGAAATTTGATGAAGAAGCTAAAACTAAGGTATTTGACAATGACTGGATGAATACTAAAAGAAGCAGAATAGCTAAAAGGTAAACAAAAAAAACAAAAACAAAAAAAAAACAGATACCCGGAGGCCAAAAGTAGCAAAGTACTAAATACAAGCTTAAAACAGATAATTAACAGATACAGATAACTATAGCTAAAAACTATATGAAGCACAATACAAAGTAGCTAAAAGCTAAAAAGCTGAAAAGTAGCTATAAACTAAATGAAGCAGAAAACTAGCTAAAAGTCTAAAAGCAGAAAACTAACTGAAAACTAAAATAAGCAAAACACTGGCTAGAATCTAAATAACGAAACGAGCTAGGTAAAAGACAAAATAAATGCTAGCTAAAAGCAGCTAAATGTGAAATAAAAGCCAAAATGGGTTAGCCAAGAGTCCCATATAGCAGCCTGCTACCAGTAGCAAAAGGCTAACTAGATGCTAACAGCAATAAAAAGTCTGGCTAAAAGCTAAGCAGCAACAAGGCTAGCTAAAAGTTTAAAGTAGAAAATTGGTATCTAAAAACTAAAGTATCATATGAAGAAAAAAATAGAGAACGTATGCTGATGTTGACATTTTAGGGAAAACAATGTTTTGAAGAAATTGAACAGCCCCTAGTTTTTTTTTTTTAATAGGAAAAGTGTTTTGCAAATAAACTTTAATCCATCCATCCATCCATTTTCTTCCGCTTATCCGGGGTCGGGTCGCGGGGGTAGCAGCCTAAGTAGGGAGGCCCAGACTTCCCTCTCCCCAGCCACTTGGAGCAGCTCCTCTGGGGGAATCCCAAGGCGTTCCCAGGCCAGCCGAGAAACATAGTCCCTCCAGCGTATCCTGGGTCTTCCTCTGGGTCTCCTCCCGGTGGGACATGCCCGGAACACCTCACCAGGGAGGCGTCCAGGAGGCATCCTAACCAGATGCCCGAGCCACCTCAACTGGCTCCTCTCGATGTGGAGAAGCAGCGGCTCTACTCCGAGTCCCTCCCGGATGACTGAGCTTCTCACCCTATCTCTAAGGGAGAGTCCAGCCACCCTGCGGAGAAAACTCATTTCAGCCGCTTGTATCCGAGATCTTGTTCTTTCGGTCATAACCCAAAGCTCATGACCATAGATGAGGGTGGGAACGTAGATCGATCGGTAAATTGAGAGCTTTGCCTTTTGACTCAGCTCTCTCTTCACCACGACAGACCGGTACAGCGCCCGCTTCACTGCGGACGCTGCACCTATCCGCCTATCGATCTCACGCTCCAGTTTTCCCTCATTCGTGAACAAGATCCCGAGATACTTAAACTCCTCCACTTGGGGCAGGACCTCCTCCCCGACCCGGAGAGGGCACGCTACCCTTTTCCGGCTCAAGACCA
>JBBPBX010043526.1:0-10477 GCA_038048925.1 Garcialebias charrua | reverse complement strand
AAAAAACACAATACAAAAAGAAAAAGAATACTAAACAACAAAACAACAAAGAGGTCTGCTTATGGGGTCAAATTAAATTTCTGAATAAGAGTTTTTGTTCTTATAAGTTTTTTATTGTTAAAATTAAGCTTATCAATATATATTTTTAGGTCAGTTTATTTAAAATTATTAAAATAGGGTATTTTTTCATTCCACTTCATTTTGTGTATATAATATTTTGCCAAAATAATAAATAGATTTATTATAAATAGTTCGTCTGAAGAAAAGAATGAATTATTATTAGTGTCCATACATGTTGATTCAGCCATTTTGACGTCAAGGCTCCGTGACGTCACGGTGGAACGCTTCTCTGACCGGAAGTGGTTAGTGGAAGCGCTGCTGGACCCACCGACTGGCAGCGGGGCTAGGGCGTTGCTAGCGGCAGAAAGTGGGATTTATGTGGGGGGTGTTGGGGGGTACCTTTCCACAAGTTCTGCTCTGCTGCTCCAAACGGCGAATTCAGTCGAAAAACTTCACGTTGCACCGTTCGCGACAAAAAGTTTAAAGCCCCTCTGCTGTATTTTTTTTTTTACATTTTTTGTTGGGGGAGGTGGCGGTTGTTTACAGAGGAGTGGTTGCTAACTTTACGTCCCGTTAGCCGCTTTTCCATCCACGAGAACTCTGTCGAGAAGCGACTGAATTTTGGAAACATGGAGTCAAGCGACGTAGCGCCGTGCTAACCCGAACCCACTGGATTTTACTCATTTTTTTTATATATATATCTGCTCGAGAAGACTTTTAAAGAGAGACTTCATCGCAAGAATCGTGTTTGTACGTATGTCTCTGGCTGCCTCATTGTTGTGAATTAGTTTGCACTCGAAACAAGAGCTCACACGAAGCAAAGTTTTTTTTTTTTTTTTCCCTCATCTGTTTTGTTAGCTGGTAGCTGCCGAGAGTTAACGTCTGCCACGAACTGGGCTTTTTTATTTCTTCTTCTTCTTCTTGAAACAGAATGCTTGTTTTAACTCTATAACCGGCGTCGTTTCTCGAACTAGCTACACAGTTGTTGCTAACTTGTAACGCGGTTCGTGTGTGAACTCGGGAGCGATTCTCATGGTCACGGGAGACTTCTCTCGTCCGGACACAGTCGCGTTTCCTGGGATCAGGGAACACCAGATGGGACTGCGGGAACTCCCAGCATCTTTTGAGCTGGTTTAGGCCGTGTTCTCCGGCCGAGCTGGGGCGGTGGCGGACGGAACCTCATCGCTGGGCCGAGGTGTCTGGTACGTCGGGTTGTTGACGCGCTTCCCCACCGGCGGATCAACTGGGATGTGAAGGCAAGAAGAAGAAGAAGGAGCCACACGGAGAGGAGTTCGTATCTGCACAGCAAGTTGTGCCGGACGGAGTTGTATATTTATTTATTTTCCTTCTTTTCCTGGGAAAAATACAGATCCTTGCTGGGGTTGGGATATCACCGAGGCCCCGATTAATTCTACAGATCTGTTCGGTTCCTTACATCTGCTTCATATTCACAAGGATTATTTATTGACAGATCAATCATCCAGTTTTTTTTTTTAATTATTGTTTGCTCTGACGTGCCTTCTTGCATCGACTTGACACTGCTCTAAAGTGTATTGATTCTCTAAAAATAAAAATCCATGCCAGCCTCGGATGAATGCTAGACAACAAGGATGCTCCAGGAAATCGCTTCAGCACGCTGTGGAACATGCTAAAAGGATATCGTTTGCTGCAAATCTAGACCGAGAAGCCCAATGAGTGACACACAGACCAGCTTCACTGACAGGTATGTGCACTAATCCACTGTCTGCATGCACAGATTGAGTCATCATCAGGGGAGGGGAACGCAACATTTTTCACTTGCAACTCAATACACGTGTGAAATTGTATGCCTGCTGCTTGTATGTCGTTTTACCACTTAGCAGTGGTCAATTTGTGTTGTGCTCTGCAGTAACTAAAGAAGGGCATAACGTTTTGATGTAAACTCTGCTTAGCTCAGCGTGGAGTTATTTTGCTGTAAAGTACTGCTTGTCCTGGGTGAGAAGGCCTGCGTACTTTGAAACACTCATCCTTGATCCCTGTACACCTTTCAACATCATTATTACCACTAAGCCTTTAAAGCTAACGCTGTCCTGCACTTATTAAAGCAATCTCTGGATTTGAATAAAACCTTAGCTCAATGAAGTAATCTCTCTCATCTTGGCAGCTGTCAGTCGAAAATCAAAGGTTAAACCAGAAGGCTAAATAACATGTTTTTTTGGACTGAATATCTGAAAAGGATCATTTCTTTTCCCCATGCCAGTTTCATATATAATACTCCACAAATCACCACCCTGCCTGGCATTATTACAGGGAATACCAATGGAAAAATATTGTTTCTATTCCCAATCTGATGTACCTTGACAGTGAAACAGAAGGGAAGCTGGGGCATGACATCAACCCCCCATCCCACTCCTCCCTGAATCTCACATACCTGCAAGTGGAGCTGGCCAGCTCACTGGAATGTGTTGGTGGACTTGAAAAAGAGGGGAGCTTATTGCACAGGTTGGGATGTGAAATATCCTCATGGCTTGAGCTGGAAGCTAAAGCCCAACCCATTTAACATGACCCCCTTCCCCCACTGCCAGGGTGGCAACAGTGACTGGCACCAACTGCTATTGTAGGTTTGTTTTTTTTGTATATGTGTGCGTCTGGTTGGTCACATATTAGTAACACAACACTGTTTGTAGCATTATGGATTAAACTGACATAGATCCTTTGATAAATTGGATTGTAAATGTATAAAAACAACAAGAAAAAAATGAAGAGCAGTAGATATGCAAATAAAACGACCAGTATTTCAGATAATATAAGCCACATATACTGTACAGTGTATTCTGAAATATAAGTTGCTTTTAAACCCTGCTTTCAAATATATTCCAGTACGTTTGGACATCTCAGACTTGCTCTAACCTGCGAAGGCTTGAGACTGCTACGTAGATTTCTTGTCTGTTCAAATTCCCTTAAGCTTGTTCATGTGTTGGGGTTTCCCAGGCTTAATGCTCAAATAGTCAGTGTTTTTTTGCTCTACAAGTAGAGGACCACACAAGATAAGTTATAGTAAGATCAAGAACAACAAAACATGCAGTTTAAAGGAAGACTGTAAACTTGACAATTGGAGTTGTTCATTTTGAGTGCCTCTGTCTTTGAGGGTGTCTTTTGCAAAATAGTTGAACTTAATAACTGGACCTCCTTAAGCTCAAGTGCTTTTTCCTTTCCATGTGCGACATTGTCTAAGTCGAAGTATTTTTACATTGTGGTTTTGACAGTTGTATGCATCTCAACTCTGTTGGGGCTGGGCGGTGAGCTGGTGGGTCAGTTTAGTGGGCTGTTAGCGCTTTGTCATGGAGTTCTGCTGATCTCCATGCTTTCCCACCCCCTCCCACCCAGAGGCTCTCCTGGGAAGTAGTGCTGGTGACATCACTAGTAGTAAACAATAGCTTTCAGTGCTGGCAAACTAGCTGTCTGCTGTGGATTCCTTCACGGGATTCTACTCGGGTCAAGTTCGTTCAGGGAGACTGATTGGAGTTCATTGCTATAATTATCAGCTAATGTATTGAACGGGTTTATGCTGAACACACTTGTCAAACATTATTTGTTGTTTCTTTTTCATTGTTTTCATAGTTTAGTGGTTTTACATTACGTTTTGATGCAAACTTAATAGAAAACACTTCCAATAAAACTGGGTATTTAGTGGAAAGTAGGGGTGCACCGATTGCAGTTTTCTGTCCGATCACCGATCTCTAAAAGGCCTGACCTGCCGATTCCGATTTTGTTTTATAAGCGACACTTGTCAAGTGCCATAAGGTCACAATGCACCCTCAATTTTCTAGTCTTATTTTATTGAAAAACATACCTTGAACAATACCCTAGAAACAATACAAACTCGTTTTAACTGGCCACGAGGCAGTGCTCTGAAATATAAATGAAGTTTAGACAATTGTTGTTAAAACTACAAAAAATAGGTAAAATTGGTTTCTCATGTATTCGCCGATCTCCCAAAATTAAGGAAATCTGGGCCAATAGTGGAAAATCTTGGAGCATTAAACATACACAAAACATAAACAGAGAGCATACTACTACTACCGGTAATAATGTATGATGATTAACCAGTTGAGTAGTTACATCTGTGCTGAATGACCATATGGAACTGGAGTTGATGTTTGCCTTACTGCAGTGTAATTTGTTTCCTCAAGATAAGTGTTTCAATGAGAGCTTCTGACAACTTGGCCTGCTTGTATGTGTCTCCTGTATTTGGCAAACCTCCCTGATAATGCAGCATCCTTCCATTTCATCAAGTCTGTGCTGATACTAAAGGAGCTGCGTCAGCTGCTTCCAACTATCCGTAAAATGAAAATCCAGAAGTAATTTAAAACCTCTGAACAGAGAGGCAAACGGTGCTGCTCAGGGTACAATGGATCAAAACAAAATTTATGTACAGTACTTACCGTATATGCTTTTTGCATGTTCAAATTTTAAATGAAAAGTTGTACTGGAAACACAACTCTTTTCAGTCTCAACTACTGGTAATTATTGAAATTATTTGCACTTTCTCTTCAACAAAGACAGTTATTCTTCAGATTCTACAGATAAAAACTCAAAAACCATTGTCAACTTTTGATAAAGCGTAACTACAGACAATGTTGATGTATCTTGCAGTTCAAGAAGTGTAAAATCAAGAAATCATTAGGATATTGCATTGAAAAGGACCAGGAAGAATTAATTTTTAAGATTTGTAGAGCATTGTTTACATACAGAGATGAACAATAAATCAGAATACTCTTTAACAGGAATTGCATAAAGGTATTCATGTTGAACTGGGTGCTAGAATAACTATAATATATTATAATATTAGCAAAATAATATACCTGGAACACCATACGCTGTCGACTTTGACCTCTCCTCTCTAAGGGAGTTTAAACAACTGTTGTTTGTACCTTATCTGTGGTTTTGTCTAAAACAGGTCTCTTGAAAATCAGGCCTTGTGACTCAATGAGACTAACCTATATAAATAAAGGTTGAATGAAAAAAATTGAAAAGCTCAGACGACATAAGAGGAAGATGAGAAACTGGACTGAAAAAAATCCCATTTCCTTATATTTAGACTTTGTTAGATTCAAGCTTTCAGATCAATCACAACTGATTTATTACCACATAAAACACATGATCCTGGACTGCTTTATTGTTTTACTTAACTAAAACAGTAAAATAGATCTTTTGGCTTTTTAAAATCCAATATTATGTTCAATTTGCCTCTGCCTTTCTTAAAGTACAGTATTGCAGGGAAGGAGCATAGTTTGTTGGTCAGACGCTTCACATGTCTACGTTTACCTGACATGTTTTTTCAGTTTTCCCTTTTGGCATCTTTTATCAACAAAAGCTGTAAGAGTCATGCATTTTCTGCATTCTTTGCTTGGGATGAAATGCTTCACTGTAGTATAAAAATCACAGAAACTAGGCTAACAAATACTTTTTCAAATTAATTCATTGTGGTCATTTTGTCTTCAGTCAGATTTGCCTCTGAATCTGAAGACTACGGTACGGTAGTTTATATTTATTTAGTGGGTGATGATGTGAACAGCTGGTGATATTTGCTGTACGCACTGACACTTAAGGCCCCCGCATAGCTCTGCGTACGGCCGTACGCAGCTGTACGCACATACTACACAGAGGCACAAGCGTAGCCCCGCAGGGCATGTATGCGCAAAGCTCAAATTTTACGACCGCGTACGCAAACACGTTGTCGCACAATAAACTGTCCGGCGCCCGACTGCTTTGTATGTGACACAAATATATGAAATTCCCCTTCTTCATACTTCATCTGGCCTTTTCTTTAGTTTTTTTTGCCAAAAGGCAAGTGATCGCTTCCTCCTCCGTTGACTCCATGACTGAAATGATGAGGAAATGAATGAATTTGTCACGAGTGAATTAAACTCTGGTCCAGCGTGGCTGCGGGAGGTTCTGCAGATTTCCTGGTGTGCTCGTCTGATGTGTGGGCTGCTGGACCAGCGCTCCCTGTTTTTATTTTATTTTTTAGAACTTTTTATTAACATACAAACACAGAACACCGGTGCAGCTGCAGCTGCCAGCTCACGCCTTTTTTCCCCACCCGACCTGTCAATCAATTCAGTAGGCGTGTCAGCAAATGACCAATCAGCGACCTCAATCTGGCTACGTTCACACTGCAGGTCTTAATGCTCAATTCCGATTTAAAAAAAAAAATCCGATCTTTTGGTGTGAACGTTCACACTACATTTTAAATGCGACATGCATCAGACCTGCATGACTCCAGTGTGAACGATCTACATTGCAGAAGCGACCCGCATGGGCAGAAGAAAACGTGTCTCAGAACGTCACGTGACACGCAGGCTGAGAGTTGCGTGTTTGGGCTTGTTTTCATGGGGCTGGTCGCTTGTTTTTGTCGCGAGAAAACTGAGAAGAAAGCGAGCGGAATTTTTTAGTGATGGCGATTTTTGGAGCTGTGGCTGCTACCTCTGTTCAGAGGGGTGTGTGACGTCGGTCTCTCATCACTGCAAGTACAGAAAGCTCGTCCGCCCCCACCCCGCTCTGAGCTGCGTGTCCCCTCTGTCCGTACAAACACGCGCGGGCTCAATTAAATGAGCTGCACAGTTTTGCAAAAGTCAGATGTAAGTCACATGAGCGTTCACACTGCAGTCGCTTTGAAAACATCAGATATATATCCGATTTAAAACCACATACAGTACTGAAACGGCTTGGGTCGGATTTGAAAAAATCGGATTTGTCGCGTTCAGCCTGTCATAAAAAAATCGGATATGGGTCAGATGGGGCAAAAAAAATCGGATTTGGGTCGGATTTGCCTGCAGTGTGAACGTAGCCTCGGTCCCGTAGGTGAACGCTCTGCGCTGCAGCTGCTCAAATGACGTCGAGAATTTGGTGCGAAAACGCAAGAATGTACGGGAGAACAAACGCTGAGCAGTGGGGGTGAACTGTCTGCATACAGTACATGCGTACGGACACGCGTACGGCCGTACGCAGAGCTATGGGTGAGCCTTTACTCTTAAACATATTACGGTATACTGTACTTACTGTAGTCCTCCAACACAGTAGATGCCACTGATGAGAAAATACCACTTCACTTCAGGAATGACCCTAGAAAAAAGTCATGCATGAAGTACATCTTCATATATAAATTTAACTGCAATATTAATTATGACCTTTTTATTTATGCAATATTTACACTTTGGTGATTTTGTTATGTTTTATTGTTTCCCCCTGAGAACAAACTTGCTAGTAGACTCTTTTCTGTTGCTTTACTTTACTTACAACGGGCTTCTCACAGAACCCATAATTCAGGAGGTGCATGATCCAAAGATGTACAGTACCACCAGTGAACTGCTATTTGTAAGGTCAAGAACGGCAATCTTGATGTTTGCATCGGTTAGCCAATATAAGTCTTTTTTTTTCCTTCCCCAAATTATTTTTTTTTTTTCAGATTTTTATTTAGCTGAATTCTGAATCATACAATGTGGCATGTATGATGTAACCACATTTCTTGTAACATTTGTTATTTTATGGCAGATACATTTAATTTTAACAAATTAGTAGGAAAATATCCAAAATGTCATGGATAGTAGTAACGTCACTAAACATAAATACTGTATACTGTACATCTAAATGTGCTTCATTTCAGCAGAACATTCAGTGTTATACTTTGTAAGATGCTTAAAACTATGCCTGGAAGAAATAGTTATCTATGTACAGTAGGGCTGAACGATTTTGGAAAATAATCCAATTGCGATTTTTTTTCTATAAATTGCGATTTTTTTTTAATACCTTCAAAGTATTTTTCAACAAACAGAAGCAATAAATCAATCTGTTTTATAATAAACAATGTCAGATTTATTTAAAGCAGAGATTACAATAAAGCAAGCAAATGTATGACTTTTCTTTTCACCATTTGTATGACTTTTCTTATCACCATTTCTATTTTTTCTTGTTTCATAAACACAATAGTAAACAAGTTAAGTGAACTTCCTAACTACTGTCTGAACTTCACATGACAGTTAATAAATATAAAAAATTAGATATAAAAAATTAAACTTACTGGTTTCCAGCCAGCATAAAAAATAAAGTGCAAAAAACAGAGAATCTGCTTTAACCAACTCGTTCTGGGAATTCAAACTCAGTGAACACAAAATACTGTAAACTAGTATCTGTTCTTATTAAATGTTTTAGATGTAAAACAAACAAACAAACAAACAACAACTCTTGGAACAATAATGTAAACATTAGTCAGTCAGTCAGTATGCAACAGCAGGATGCAGAGCCTTGTGAACAGACTCCAACACCTCAAAATCCTGCCAGGTTATTATAAGGGAGCGTGCATAACAGTCACCTGACAGCACCTGAGAAATGGCTTTGAGCTGCACTAGCACTTCATTTCTTTGGATCCCAATCTTGTTGGACATTAAAGCTGCTATATGTAACTTTTCTAACAATATATTTTTAACATATTTCTTCACTCTGTCACTAGATTGATGTTAGAGAGGTAATCTCTGAAAAAAACTAAAAAAAAATATTGTCCCCTTGCTTCTCCAGGTGGTAAATAAGCATTTCTAAAAAGAAAAAGTGACCCGCCATTTTCCAGCCAATAAAAACAAAGTTTGTAACCAGCCAATAAAAACCGAGCTTGAATTTGAATCAGCCAATAAAAACAGAGCTTGAATTTGAATTTTAACAGACCACAAGGGGGCAGAGCCATATATGGCTCTGAGGGGGAGGGATCAGAATGCTTTGCTTGTTGAATTTTTTTCTAAGTGCTGCAGTTCTACAGAAACTGCAGACTGAACCTTTAAGTGATGAGGCTGTGTCCAGAAAGTTTGAGCTCCTTCTTCCAACTGTGGGAGAGACACTTTAGTGCATGTCCTGTAATACAAATAAAAAAAATAAATACACACATTCACATCATATCCTCCACTTTCACTCACACGCGTGCAAAAATTGAGGACCGGAAAAATCTCACTTTGTTAGTTAAAAACAATGTACAGGTTTTAGCTTTTCCCAGTTTGTCAACGTTAAGTGAATGCAAAACGTGATGACTAAATAGCTTCACATTACTGAACATAATAATTAACATTTTTATTTAAAACGGACAATAAAAAGGATAGTATAATAGTCGTGACATCACGACCAGGTTTGGTAATACACGTAATGAGAAAATTCATTGCCTCATCTAAATAGCTATGCTAAAGCTAAGCTAACGATCATTAAACAACGTTAGTTTAAAAAAAATCAGCTTGCGCGAAACGTGTTACTGGTTCTGTATTAATTCATATCACTAATGACAAAACTGTTTTTTTTAAATTAGATGATGAATGCGCTTTTTCACGAAGAACGTTAGCTTGCTGAGCTAGTTGCTAACAGGGTACCGTCAACAACAGGCCCGGTCACATGACCAGCTCGCGTTCTGTTTATCTCCCGCTGTCTCTGTGTTTCAGCCTCTAAGATCAGATACACGTTTAAATGGGCTAACACACCCGAATTTTTAACTTTTATGACTTCTGTCGAGCCTGAAGCCATTGTGTTGGAGCAGGCGGTGTTGACTTTTCCCCCTCCCTGCCTGCTCGGTTGCTCCGCTCGGCTCGGCTCACTCCCAAGTCACGTGACCAGTCAAATCGCAACCCGTGCTATTAGAGAATCACGTTTTAACATATCGCGAGATTATCGCAAATGCGATTAATCGTTCAGCCCTAATGTACAGTAGTCCCTCGTTTATTGTGGGGGATCTATACCCCGAAGCCCCCGGTAAGAGAAAAACCGCAAGGTAGGAATTGTAGTACAAGTAGTGAGTAGTAGTTTATATTAGGCATGGGGCCGATCTGGTATCGGCCTCCGATACCAGCATAATTTACATATACCAGCATAATTTACGTATCAGATTTTTGATCCAACCTACCGATATTTTCCGATCCATGATGCACATTGGCTTCAAGCTATGGGATGGATTTCTTGAATGGAGGCGTGTCTCATGAACCCAGAGTAACAAGACTCGTCTCACATTCAGGAAATCCATTTCATAGTTTGCAACCAGCTACAGCGTGAGGACTGAGTGAGTAGCATCTTAGCTAACAGCTAGCCAACTTTTCATCGTCACATTCAGGAAATCCATTTAATAGTTTGCAGCCAGCTACAGCGTGAGGACTGAGTGAGTAGCATCTTAGCTAACAGCTAGCCAACTTTTCATCGTAACATATAGGGTTGCAACAACGAATCGATAAAATCGATAAAATTGAATGATTAAAAGCGTTGGCAACGAATTTCATTATCGATTCGTTGTGCTGCGCGATTATGCTTTTTTCACGGTGCTGCAGAGCCGTTTTGTTCACGGGCACAGCATTGTCAAAGCTGGCTGACTGAATAAAGTAAAAAAAAAACACTCAGTAGCGCGAGTTGAACAGCG
>JBBPBX010043525.1:0-27879 GCA_038048925.1 Garcialebias charrua | reverse complement strand
TGTCCATCTTCAGCTCATCATGAACTGTTTACTCCTCAGAGTGTCTGTCTGTGTTAGTTAACTTTTGTCTCGTTTCGTTTAGCAGCAGTTGCAAATTTTCTGATGAATAAATCTGAATGAATAAATAAACTTTAGTTTTAGTTTAGTTTAGTTAAACTTTAGTTTCATTATAAGTTGTGCTGTTGTTTCAAAGACACTCTAAACTTAAATAAATCAAGTAGCAGAAAGATTTAAGCATTAAATAGTTTGAATTTTTCATGTTATGAAACAGTGATTATATAATTATTTGAATTTAATTTTAATATTATAAAGATCACTGTGGATGGAATGCAATTGAAATAACCTGGATATTATTATTTATGTTGTATTAAGAAAGTTAAAATGTGATTACATATGTGTACACAAAGCACTTCAAGCAATGTGGAAAATGCTAAAAAAAATACATAATTAATGTGCCTTCTGTACTTTCTTTACAGAAAAAAATCCACACAACACCTTCATCTCTACACACCGGCATCCAATCTACCACCTGTGTAACAGACAGGTGGTGTACAGAAGAAGATCCAAGATGTCCAGCTTAACCTCATCATGCAGCAGGTGACTTCCCATATCCCAAAAGTGAGTATTTTCACTTGTGGTGTTTTACTATTTTTAACACTGTATTGATCTGGAGAATGAAAACAAAGTCTCTTGCAAGTTACTAGCTTATTAACATTGAAACATTTAAGGTACATTTATATGGTGAAATGTTATATATGCTAAGATGCATTAGGAGTCAACTCAGGACCTTTAATATTAGGAATATTTAAGAGAACTCTGGTACTAAAAAAATACAGTAGATTGATTCTATTTATTTGCTCTCTCCACTGCACACCTGTAGAAGGAGGTGAGGTCTGAACTTCTCAGACCAGCTCATCTCAGCCGTCTGAGGAAGTAGAGTCTCTGATGAACTTTCGTGATCAGGCTGGTGGTGTTGTTGCTCCAGCTGAGGTTATCGTTCATGTGTACCGTACACCTAAGTACTTGTAGCTGGAGACCACTTCCACTGCAGATCCTCCTATGTTCAGTGGGGTGTGTGGGGTTTGTTTGTTCCTTCTGAAGTCCACAATCATCTCCTTTGTCTTCTTCACGTTGATGTGAAGGTTATTGTCCTTGCAGGACCCAGAGCCTCTTTATCATAAAGTGGAAGAAAAGACCCTTAGACCAGTCTGGTGGGTGACCAACTTAAGGAGACTGATATCGGATTTTAGGTCACTTCAGTTTCTTTAACAACAAACATGAACATGGCTGGCTGTGAGGGGCAAACACATGACATATAGTAGCTAAAAGACAGATGCTTAAACTGCTAAGCTTCAGCAAAAAGAGGAAAATATTGATGAGTAGCAAAACACTAGCTAAAGTAGCATTTTTTTTGCTGAAAGTATCAAAATGCTAGTTAAAAGTAGCAGAAAAGTAGCAGAACAGTAGCTAAAATCTCAACAAGATAAAAAAGAAAACAGATTTAAGAGAATAATGTTTAAGGGAAAGTTTCATATTTTGAAAGATATAAAACTAGCAACAAAAAAGTAAGCTGAAATTAGCACAAAATATGTAAAAAGAACAATAAAGTGGTCATAGTGTTATGATTTCAAAGGTTTACCCAGTTGGTAATGAGACCCAGAACGACACAAGACGAAGAGGTGCAAAAGTAACAGTGTTTATTATTTACAGTGCAAGTCTATATACTGTACACATGTACAGGGATCTTCTGGATTTCCTAGAAGATGAAACAAACTGTCAGAAAGGCTTGACCAGAAGGCTCTTTCAAGATGATTGATCTAGTTTTGTTTGTTATTTTACAGAGAAATCCTTAGTTCCTTGAGATGAATCCCAGAGGGCGAAATGAGGCAGGCAAGTGGTTGGAGGGCAAGACACGATGAGCAGACAACTGGTCCCAGGACCAAGATGGAAACGAGGACTGGAAACACAACAAAAAACAAGGTAAGTGTCTCTCAAAGTACTGTACTCAGAAACTGGCTAGAAGCATAAATACCATGAGTAGGCATCAATGCTCCAGCGAAGAGTACTTGACTGCAGCCTTAAGTATAGGTGGAGCTCATCAGGTGGATCACAGTAAAATAGATCATTTTTCTTCCCCATAAATCAGTTATTTAAAATCTAATCTGGAATCATTCCTCCTTGTTAGACTTCAGTTGACCTGTTTAAGTTGGGCCAAATTTGTTATTATCTTTTGATTTATTTTTCATTGAAATTTAATTATTTGTTAGTTTATTTTTGGAACTGTTAAATTGAATTATTTGGTGGATTTTTGAACACCTTTGTCCTTATTTAAGTCTGGACCCTCACAATTCTATTTATGTTATGAACTTGTATTACTAAAATAATAACAGAATATGATAGAAGTTGTCTAACAATTGAAAAGTGGAAGCAGAACACTCCCATTCTCTTTTCACACTGATGCCTCAAACAAGGTGAAGATGAACCATGTTTTATTAATGATAGTTTTATACAAATGGATACACCTGATATATACAAATAAAAAACATGAACAAACTTACTTTACAGTATACAAACATAATTATGCATACTTCTACACATGCTTAAAATTTTTTTATGGCGTCCCCCCATAAAAAAATATCACCAGCCGCCACTGATCGTAACTATAATTATTTTTATGTTAAATGTACATTAACAAGCAGGATCAATGTTAGGGATGTAGGTGACTGGCCGGGACGCGGCGGGGCCGGGGCCCCATGCTGATTGGGATCCCCAGGCAACGGCATCATTTGCCTACATGGTAGATCCGAGTCTGTTCTCCCCTCTGCTCCCTCCCCCCTCCTCTCTGCTCTTTACGGTGGGGAAAAAGGTAAAACTAGCAGCAACAGAGCCAGAATAAGAGCCTCTAAATAAGTTTATTGGTTTTTACTGATAGATAATTAGTTATTAGCGGTACTGCATTTTAAATAAAAATAGCACAAATCCGCTTATGAATTATAAAAGTTAGTCAATCCACAAAAACGCTGACAAAAAGTTTAGGTCCACTGTAAACGGATTAGCGCTTTAGCGCTATCTAGTGTTCATGTGCCCACCACTGCTCTGAACAAGTGTCCATTGGCGTCAGCATTTGTAGTATGTGGGGCACACTGGTGGTGGTTGTGGTGGTGGTGGGTCCTCCACCAGAAAACTTTGTACAGGTAGTCCCCGATTTACGAGCACATCGACTTACGAGGTTCCGAATTTACGAGCTATCATATTTAATAAAAATGTGAAATTAAATAAATAAATAAAAATTGTGTGCTTAAATGTTCTTAATTTCATGTGTACAGCACTTTGTTGCAGCTGTGGTTGTTTTAAATGGCTTTATAAATAAAGTATTATTAATATAATTACAGTACAGTGCATAATTTTTAAGCCAATTTACAAAGTTTTGCAGTGGTCTCCGACAGTTTTCGGCAGTCAGTCAGTTTTCGGCAGGGCCCACGAGTTGAGCCTTAAGGCCCAGGCAGAGCTCTGCATATGGCCTGTATGCCGCTCTACGCACATGTTCTGTGAGCACGCGTTCACAAGCACAGCTCTGCGTTCGTTCTCGCGTTAAATGCTCGCGCTTTCACTACAAATTCTTGTCGTAATTTGAGCAGCTGCGCGCAGAGCGTTTACCTACGGGAAAAACTGAGGTTACTGATTGGTCATTTGCTGACACGCCTACTGAATTGATTGACAGGTCGGGTGGGGGAAAAAAGGCACGGGCTGCGCAGCGGTTTTCTGTGTTTATATGTTAATAAAAAGTTCTAAAAAATAAAATAAAAACAGGGAGCGCTGGTCCAGCACACCAGAACACCAGAAATATTTAGAACCTCGCGCAGCCACGTTGGACATGAGTTTAGTTCGCTCGTGACAAATTCATTCATTTCCTTCTCATCGGAGGAGGAAGCGATCACTTGACTTTTGGCAAAAAAACAAAAGAAAAGTCCAGATCAGGGATGAAGAAGGGGAATTTAATACATTTGCGTCACATACAAAACAGTCCGGCGCCGGGCAGTTTATTGTGAGACAACGCGCCTCGCGTACGCGGTCGTAAAATTTGAGCTTTGCGCGTTCGTGCCCTGCGGGGCTACGCTTGTGCCTCTGTGTACGTACGGCGTACAGCGGCGTACTGCCTTACGCAGAGCTCTGCCGGGGCCTTTAGCCAGTTAGCTCCAGTCTCGTAGCTCCAGCCGGCTTGGTCCGAATCCGATCAAAGGTTCCGGGGCTCAGATACATGATCTGGAGCTGAACAGTGGTTTTGTGGAGGAACGGATGGGCGAAGCAAAACGACACTGTTGACTGCGTGAAGCAGCAGACAGCCAGCCGGACCGGAGTAGCAACGAGCTAACATTAGCCAGATAGCTCCAGCCTCATAGCTCCAGCCGACAGCCGGTTTTGTCCGATCAGAGGTTCCTGGAGCTCGCCTCGATGTCCGCCTGGCAGCCTAAGATATCGGGGGACACCAAGCTAACGTGGAGAAACAGCGAGCGCAGACAGCCTTTTTGGAGGGGCTAACATGCTAACGAGTGCAGCTAATGGCAGTGGCTAACAACAGCTAACACGTGCAGATGGTTTTGGATGGACGGACACCGCGGAGAAACGTCTTTCAGTAAGTTATTAAAGACCGTGTAAAGTGAAATTAAATTTGTGTTTTTATTTTGTCACACGGCATAAATATGTGTTATTAATCACCCATATAAATCTGACTGATTAAAAACATTGATTTCCTTATAAAATTAAGTGTCAAAAATCATGAAAATACATGATTTTGCCTTGCTCTAGAACGCTGGGGGCGTGTCGCACGTGGGCGTGGTTTCAGCGCAGTACTGCGCCATGTCCAGCCCCCTTCAGAGCTGAGCTGTGTGGGGAGGCATACGGGGGAAGCAGAGATCCACCTGCTCTGTTTTTATCTGAGTTCTGGCTTCCAGCAGCTCCTTTTTCCAAGAGTTACGCTGTTTTTAGTGCACTAACAACTCTGGTTATGTTTTTAAAGTTGAGGACACATAACTCCGCTGTTATAATCAGCGCTATTTTTAGAAGATGAGCGGACTCGCGGTCCGAACCGGTCACATCGCATGCGGGGTCTGATCGCCTCTCACTCACACACACACACACACGCGCGCGCGCGCGACCCGGTCACATGCATGCGGGGTCTGATCGCCACACACGCACGCGCGCGCGCGGGGGGGGGGGGGGCGGAGGTGCAGGTGGCATGTGGTCGCTCCAGCAGCACGCCAGTACTGGAGGGAGACGGTCGGTAGCGAGTGAACGGCTCCACCGAAGAACGCATTTATAACGGCTGGAGCTGCAGGGGGTGGGGCTTGTGACCGCGTGACGAAACGCGGTCACATTTAAACCACGCCTAAAAAATCCTGAAAGAGAAATGTGTTTATACACAGTTTGATCTATAACTCCAAAATTAATTGAGCTACAATTTTGAGACTTTTTACTCATTTACAAGATTACAATTACGACATTTATAATGTTTATTGAAGAAAATGTTGAAATTCACTTTACACGGTCTTTAAACCAGCAGATTGCAGGTTTTCAAAGCTGAAATTTACCACATGAGACTGTAATTACTCTTCCTGGCCGCTATAGTGGCGCTGTTGGCCCTAAGGCCGCGTTGACTACCTTTTAGCATTTAGCCGTAGCTTCAAACTAAAATCGGTTGAACGTGAACTTTTGGGATGAGTTTTAGCCTGGATGTGACAATCGCTTAAACAAACGTTCATTTAAGAAACAAATCGATTTGTTTAAAATGTTTAGAACAAGTTCTGTGAACTTTTAGATAAAAAAAAAACGATCTTTTTCCTTTTTTTCTCTATCAGGGTCACGTCACTTCCGATGACGTGGCGCACGTGATGCCTTCACGGACTTCGACGTACCGTTGGAATTTCGTTCAAACAGACTCTTTACTCGGTCTAAAACCCTCGTAAATATCTCAAAACACCGCGTTTAAACAGTTTCTGATGATATTTCATGCATAGAAACGAAACGAGCCCGATAATCTGTCAGAATTGTGTGAACAAAACTGAAATTTGTCGACCGCATCGCGTTTCACGTGATCCCTTTGAACCAATCACAGCACGTAAACAGATGTTAGCGTCAGCATAACTTCACAAACCTAGACTCTTTTTCAACTCATAAAACGCTTAAAATACACCCCAAAAATTCCGTGAACATATCGTTTCACATCAGAACAGTTCTACCAAGCTGCGCCCAGTAAAAATAGCAAAATAAATGTCGCCAAGACGGACTTTTTACCGTATCTGCAGCAACACGTCAGAGCTAACAACTGGACCGGGTCAGAACCAGATCCGACAGCTTCAGACACAAAATGCTATTATTCCTGCTTAAAATGTAACGATACCACTCGACAGCAATTTTCAGATGAACCATGAAGCTCTTATAGGCACAGTTTTGACACGGCGGTCAAACGTAGATGCGCTTTTATCTGTGACACGTCAGCAAAGAGTCCAAACGACTCAGAACCAGGCAGAACCACACAGCAACATCAAATTTTAACCCAAAAACTTCAACAAACGTTTAAAAATTGAGTAAAGACAATCTCTCAGCTACAAGTGACATTAACCAGCAGTTTCCTGCAGCTATGACACACTTTCCCAGCCAAAAACTATCCTTTTTCAGAGTCTAAAAACTTGGACAGAATTATGCCAACATTCAAAGTACAGAAATATTAAATATCAAACTTTTTAGAGACTGTACGAGGCCACCATTATGTAGTAATATAGGACGGGGTCAGTTTACTGACTTACCTATATTTTAGATGTATAAATTGGCAGGGTTTAGACTGACACAAAAATACATCATTAATTAAACGAGTTCTCTCTTTTTCAGCTTAATATCAATAATTCTATACCTTGACCAGATGTAATTCACAGGAAACGTTAAACTTATGTTGGAACAGCAGGACTGGTCCATTTATTTAACATAATCAATAAATTACATCACACATTATGTACATGATTGGATCGATCATTTTTCCTATAATTAACTTCAGCATAGATGAAACATAGGAACAACAGAACAAGTAAAGGATGATATTTTACTCATTTCAATTCTGCAGGTGCATTAACTTAGTTTTTGGCTTAGGAAGATAAAAGTTTAGGAGGAAGGAAATGGAGGAAAAGAAGTTAAGAGTCAGGGAGTTATCTTGATGTGTTTTAACCAGAAACATGGCAGTTCTCCGGCCGATCTCGGCTACACGTTGGTACCCTTGGCAAAGCATTTGACGACTTTTGTTACCTCGTGAAGATGGTCAGTCTCCCTCGGCCCAGTTTGGTCAGTTCGTTTACCATTCTCAGCGTCTCCAGACGTGCGCCTTGACTCGAACCGAAAGTAACGGCAGCTCCTGGTGGTGTTTTCAAGATAAGACGTTCCTTAAAGCAGTGTTTTTCAAGCTTTTTTGAGCCAAGGCACAGTGTTTTCATTGAAAAAAATCCCGAGGCACACCACCAACCAAAATTGTAAACATAGATACACTGTATCCGCCTACCGGTATATTAAATATATAGTCATTCTTATCAAAGTGTCTTGAATAGGAATGAAATAAACACAAAAATGTATTTTTATCATATTTTATATTTCTTATTTCAAATTGCACTTAACATGTCTTCAAAAATACACCCGAACAGTACCACAACAATGTGGTCTTAAATTTAAAGAGGTTGTAGAAAGGGGGGGGGGGCTTTTTTGATAATTTCCAAGGCACACCTGACGAATCACTCGCGGCACACTAGTGTGCCTAGGCACAGTGGTTGAAAAACACTGCCTTAAAGGAATGTCAATAAAAGAGAGCTTTTCACGGCTTGAAATAGATTTATAACAGGCATGTTATAAATCTTTTAACTGAATGACGAGTCCTTAGCGTGTGACTGGTGGTCATTCAGCTCTTTGGGGAACCTCATCAGGGCATTGAGGTCCTCAGCAAACTCCAAGGAAAACAGGAAGTCAGAGCTCTTTTAAGGCTAACTTGACCTAGAAAGACGTAGCTCTTTCTGATTCGGTCTGTTAGGCCAGGAGCCACTGAGAGGAGGCATAAGTTAGATTAAAAATGTCAGAAAGGATAAGAAAGTTAGTTTAAGACGCCAGTCTCATGATACAGCAGATTTAGAACTTTCTTAACTCATTACCAACACTGTTGTATGAATAAACAAACGTCATCAGAGCATAACATATGGGACCTATTAATGATAATAGCTTGATTATTAAATAGGACAAAAACAAAAGTCTTTGGGTGTCTAGATTGTCCTGAGCTCAAGCTAAAATGAATGAGATAAAGTGTTCCTTTTATCTTCACATGCAAGTTCGAGAGGAGAGGAGAAATCCTCCATGTACAACATTTTGAATTAAGCAGAGTATTTGATTTATCTGACATTAAAATGTACTGATGCTCTTACAAATAAAATTATTCATTTGATGACATTTGAATTAACAAAATTAAAAGAAGTCTCTGGATGACTTAATTTATGATGTTTGATTCAAATTAAAACTAATAAAAGTATTATAGTCCCTTCAGGAATAACTCCCAAAAAGTTCCTTACTGAGAGTGATCAGAGAAGTGTTTCAAAGGTCAAGGTTGTATCACTACAGTTTTACCGAGGGTAATGATCCTCACACAGTTGGAGTTGAGTGAAAGAGGCCCAGAAGATTGTATCTGTGAATGGGAAGGGACTATGGTGAGGTACTGTGGAAATTGTCAAACGAGGATGCTGGAGGCCCATCTGTTGCACTCAGAAGGGGCTATGGGCTGGCAAGTGAGGAGGTACTATGATCCTCTCAAATCCTTCAAAGCCAAGCTGGACGTGACAAGGTTCGAAGCCCCCATAAATGCCCCAAGGATGCAAAAGTACGACCAGGGGCCAAATCCAACACACACGACACACAGAAAAGTCCCAACCCAGTAAAACAGAGGAAAAGCGAAGTGTGCTAAACGCTGGGGCCAGCAAGACATTTTTGAGGCAATGGAAGCACACGAACAAGGAAATGGACAACTAAAAGCTGAACGAGGGGGCGCTAGGATCATCAATGGATCTCATCGCAGGAGAGAAGAAATGGAACCTGGAAGGACCCCAGCCTGAACCTACTGAATGTCTGGTGTGTCAGTGGAAGTGGGTGTGGAAAGGACTACAACCTGGATTGCCACACCCTCTCCACTATATCTGGAGCTACTCAAAGTTTGAGGGACCACAACTCACAGGCGCTCGAGGAGGAAGCCCAGAGCTAAAAGAAATAAAGACTTTGAAAAGAAAGCTCTCAATTTACCGATCGATCTACGTTCCCACCCTGGTCATGAGCTTTGGGTTATGACCGAAAGAACAAGATCTCGGATACAAGCGGCTGAAATGAGTTTTCTCCGCAGGGTGGCTGGACTCTCCCTTAGAGATAGGGTGAGAAGCTCAGTCATCCGGGAGGGACTCGGAGTAGAGCCGCTGCTTCTCCACATCGAGAGGAGCCAGTTGAGGTGGCTCGGGCATCTGGTTAGGATGCCTCCTGGACGCCTCCCTGGTGAGGTGTTCCGGGCATGTCCCACCGGGAGGAGACCCAGAGGAAGACCCAGGATACGCTGGAGGGACTATGTTTCTCGGCTGGCCTGGGAACGCCTTGGGATTCCCCCAGAGGAGCTGCTCCAAGTGGCTGGGGAGAGGGAAGTCTGGGCCTCCCTACTTAGGCTGCTACCCCCGCGACCCGACCCGGATAAGCGGAAGAAAATGGATGGATGGATGGATGAAAAGAAACCTCTCCAACATGATTCTTCTGCAAAGAGGAAGGAACAGTAGTGACTCAGACAGCAATGATGATCCACATACCTATGAAAATGAATCACACATCTATGCTGATCTAGTGGCCCCTGACCAACCTAAGGAATGCCCAAGGATTACGATTTTGGATAAAGCAGCTTGCCTACGAACCCTGATGCGGGGATTCGTAGTATTAATAGGCTTTGCAATGTTGTTGGTTATTTTGTATCAAGCCAGAATCAGACCATGGATCCTGACGCATGTAAAAGTCTCCCATGGGAGATCCAAATGTGCAAACATGACTTGCTGGGTCACCACACAAAGAAACATCTTCGTGCCATGGGACCGAAATGACACTGTCAAGAATCAAACCAAGACCTGGAAAAGAGTAAGACAAGCAGGTTATCCAGCTTGGATGCACCAGCTGGACAACACCCCTGAAAGGGTGTCAGCAGTAGAAGCTGAGAACCTAACGGGGCCGGACAAACCCCATTTTAGGGTAAAAAATCTACTGATTCTGCCTAAGGGAATTTTGACTTGGAAAATGTTCCTGCATCACAACATAAAAAGAACAACGAGATGTAACTGGATCCATCCAGATAAAGAACCCCCTGAATGGCACTGTGAGCCCTCCCCTACTTCTATGGAGGCGAGCGTAGAATTATAACCAGTAAGAATTCCTTGGCTTGGAAATCTGACCCCGAAAACAGAAATAAATTAATCATTGTAACCAACATCGCTTAACCCTTCCCTGCTAACGCTAGTATATAGAATTTAGTTTACTTATTTACTTATTCTACGAACCTTGCAGCCCTGACATTCTGTTCCCCGATGATCTGGAAGTCCCTGATCTCCTAAGTCTATCATACGCACCCACTAGCCCGGACATGCCCAGCCCTGCTAGATCACATGTCCCTAGTCCCGTCAGTCCTGATACAACAGGCCCAACTGAGCCCGAAAGACCTGATGACCTGAATCCAAAAAACCCAGACGAGTCGAGCCTGACTCCTGAAGACTCAATGCCAACACCACCTCAACAACAGCTGATGGATGGAAATGCTACCTACTTGCCTGATGGATGTCTCGTAATAGCTCCCATGACACCTATTGGGTCCCCCATGAGTGCTGAAACATCGATGTTTCAAGCCAGTGAGAAGGATCACTGACCACTTCAAGATCTCAAGAGATGACCTCACCACTGCTGGGTGGCACACATGAATCAGACCAGGGTGACTACACCATAATGGAGGTTTGGGAAGAAGCGCACAGTAATCCAGGGTCCAGTGACACCGAGGATCCTATGCGGCCTGTCGAAGCGTCGAGGGGTATGGATTACGACGACATCTCGAGCGAGGACACAGATGACGATGAGGATTAACATGGGACTTGATCGAGGGTACAGTCTGTTTTCAAGAAGGGGCTGTCAAGTATACAGGCGAAAAAGGACTTTTATTGTTGAAACCAAACTGTTGCAAACCTTGCACAACACACGCAGGCCCACATAAACACACATACATGCACACACACACACACACACACACTAGACTCCTCGCTGAAGCAAGACACGCACACATTCCAAAAAGCAGATAAGAAGAACGCTTTGTTACAGAGAGTTGCTACAGAAAATGTTCAGACCCTTTTTAGAAGTAATACAAATTATTTTGACAAAGTAATAAGAATTATTAATCTCTTATAAAAATTAATAGCACACAGACCTAAAGAGCAGGGCCAGTACTTACAGAAACACACACACACGCACACATACATTCCACAAACGGCAGGAGCAAAGCTTTGTTACAGACGAGCTGAGGCCTCTTATCAGCACACACACACACACAGGTTAGTCTTTGTGGTTTAGCGGGACTTTTTCGCCAAACCGGCCTGGTGGTGGTTTAGTGGGACTACCGCTTCCCAAGGTCCTAGCGACCTGGGGCCAAGCTCAGAGCGCTCTAAAAAATCTGAAAAAAATTTGGGTCACTTTAGCTTTCCGATAGGAGTATCAGAGCATTTTTTACAGCGCCCTGAACACCCAGACTCCATTGTGGTTTACATGGACTTTTATAATGTGGTTTATATGGACAAAACAAACATTATGGAGACTTTAAAGGGACAATTACGTTGCATTTAAACTCCGCCTACTTAACGTAAAATTAACATAAAACACACAAATGTGACAGGACATTGCATTAGGAGAACTGCTTTTTGAACTGCTTTTATTTAACAAAAAATGGGCACATACTTTATTTATATTCACTAACAAAACCACAAATGTTTCAAATAAAATAAAACTTAAATGTTTCAAATAAAATAAAATAAAAACTTAACTACTCAAAGTCAAAGTCAAAGTCAACTTTATTATCAAAACTGCAATATGTACAGGACATACACAGGATTGAAATTGCATTTCTCTCTCAGTCCCTCGGTGCAACAGTAACCATTTAAACACTAAACACTAAACAATTAATAAACAAGCATAAAATGAAATACTGGTGACATATTTACATATTATAAAACATATTAACATTATAAACATATTTATAAAACAAAATTATACTTTTTCTACAGGGTTCATCACAACCCACTGTCAGGGGCGTAACTTTAGGTCTAACATTGGGGGGGTTGTGATTAACAATAAACACGAAAAAATTGTACACTATACGCTTCAGTGTTTAATACGCGTCATCTCTTCTTCTTCTTCTTCTTCGATGGTGTTTACTGGCAGTTTACAAACTCAGTGCATTACCGCCATCAACTGGACGGAGATGTAATTCAAGAGTCTACTTTCAACAAAAAATAAATAAATAAATTAATTAATTAATTAATTAAAATAAAATTAAATCCTTTCAGCTAATTTTGTAACTTTCAAATATTTAACAAATGCTTTAGTTATAACCTGTGACTGATTTTTCTTCAATAAAGTAACCATTGTCACCGAACTCCCCATTACCCTTTCCAGTGCCTTCCTCTCTTTATTATATTTCTTACAATAAATCAACACATGTTCCACTCCTTCCAGTACCCCACAATTAGAGCAGTCACCTGATGGATGTTTTCCTATTATCTTTAGACCACTATTTAATGTAGTGTGCCCAATCCTCAACTTAATCCATACTTCCTCTCTCCTAGACATGAAACTACTATCGTCACTTAGGAGTACCTCCTTCTGTATGTTATGTAAATGTCTTCCTCTTTCCTCTAAATCCCACCTCTCCTGCCACATATCATTTATTTTATCTTTAACAATTATTTTTATTTCTGCTTTACTTAATGGGACATCATATTCAATTTCTCTTGCTGTATACGCGTCATCTCCACGCGACGCGTCAGCTTTGTCCTGATCAAGATGGCGGCGACAGGACCCAGCTAGTACGAAGAACTTCACAAAGAAACACGGTAAAAACAATTATTTCTTTGCGAGAAAAAATATATTACTAAGCTGACTTTATAGAAGACGTGTTCTTGAGTTTAACTAAATGTTCAAATCGGCTGGATTTAAAAAAAAAAGTTCGCTGATTTTTATGCAGGCGCCAGGCGGGTCAAACCGGACGCTTTCTTTCTTTAAATTTAGCTAAATAAACGCTTAAAAATATACAGTATTTCTTCGCTGACTTATGGGTGATAGTAGACGTACTCCTGAGTTTGACGAAATGTTCAAATCAGCTGGATTTAAAAAAAAAAAAGTTCGCTGAATTTTATGCAGNCAAAGCCCAAGACCCCAGGAAGGACCCCGAGCCCAGAGTCCCCAGGACCACCCGAACAGGACGAGCCACTCGTCCACTCCCCAGATCCGACCAGTGGAAGAACCGGACGAACCCCACCAGGGACCACACACAATGACCCCCCGGGGTCAACAGCGACAATACACAGGCCCCCGCCGGAGCCCGCTGCACCGACGTAGCCCCAGGGCCGGTCACCGAGGCTCGGGCACCGGGGACGCCCATCCCTCAGGTCCAGACCCGACAGGACCAGAGGACCCGAGCCCCACCAGGCAGCCACCAGGCCGAGCTGACAAACGCCCAAGCGCCCAGCCCCAGATAGTGAGGGCCCCAAGCAGAATGCTTTTCTGCGCTGAAAATATTTCTGTCCCAGAGTGTTCAAGAATTCGCATACCCCAGTTTTAACATTATAAACATGAACATATTTATAAAACAGTATGTTGATGACAACCAAAATCAGCTGCTCACATGATCAAGGAGGACCTGCAAACTGGTTGATCCACCATGAGAGGGTGCTATTTATAAGACTGAGCTGAATACAGCATTACAGCATACAGTCTCCAGTCCATCAAAGGGACACCTGAACAAGTCTCCAGTCCATCACAGGGACACCTGGACAAGTCTCCAGTCCATCATAGGGACACCTGGCCAAGTCTCCAGTCCATCGCAAGGACACCGGGACAAGTCTCCAGTCCATCGCAGGGGCATTGGACAAGTCTCCAGTCCATCGCAGGGACACCTGGATAGGTCTCCAGTCCATCGCAAGGACACCTGGACAAGTCTCCAGTCCATCACAGGGACATCTTCATCACAGGGACACCTAGACAACTCTCCAGTCAATCACAGGGACATGTGGACAAGTCACCAGTCCATCACAGAGACACCTGGACAAGTCTCCAGTCTATCACAGGGACACCTGGACAAGTCTCCTGTCCATCGCAGGGACACCTGGACAAGTCTCCAGTCCATCACAGGGACACCTGGACAAGTCCCCAGTCCATCAGAGGGACACGTGGACAAGTCTCCAGTTTATCACAGGGACACGTGGACAAGTCTCCAGTCCATCACAGAGACACCTGGACAAGTCTCCAGTCCATCACAGGGACACCTGGACAAGTCTCCTGTCCATCGCAGGGACACCTGGACAAGTCTCCAGTCCATCACAGGGACACCTGGACAAGTCTCCAGTCCATCATAGGGACACCTGGACAAGTCTCCAGTCCATAGCAGGGACACCTGGATAGCTCTCCAGTCCATCACAGGGATACGTGGACAAGTCTCCAGTCCAACACAGGGACATCTTCATCACAGGGAAACCTGGACAAGTCTCCAGTCAATCACAGGGACACGTGGACAAGTCTCCAGTCCATCACAGAGACACGTGGACAAGTCACCAGTCCATCAGAGGGACACGTAGACAGGTCTCCAGTCCATCACAGGGACACCTGGACAAGTCTCCAGTCCATCACAGGGACACCTGGACAAGTCTCCAGTCCATCACAGGGACACCTGGACAAGTCTCCAGTCCATCACAGGGACACCTGGACAAGTCTCCAGTCCATCACAGGGACACCTGGACAAGTCTCCAGTCCATCACAGGGACACCTGGACAAGTCTCCAGTCCATCACAGGGACACCTGGACAAGTCTCCAGTCCATCACAGAGACACCTGGACAAGTCTCCAGTCTATCACAGGGACACCTGGACAAGTCTCCTGTCCATCGCAGGGACACCTGGACAAGTCTCCAGTCCATCACAGGGACACCTGGACAAGTCTCCAGTCCATCATAGGGACACCTGGACAAGTCTCCAGTCCATAGCAGGGACACCTGGATAGCTCTCCAGTCCATCACAGGGATACGTGGACAAGTCTCCAGTCCATCACAGGGACATCTTCATCACAGGGACACCTGGACAAGTCTCCAGTCAATCACAGGGACACGTGGACAAGTCTCCAGTCCATCACAGAGACACGTGGACAAGTCACCAGTCCATCAGAGGGACACGTAGACAGGTCTCCAGTCCATCACAGGGACACCTGGACAAGTCTCCAGTCCATCACAGGGACATCTGGACAAGTCTCCAGTCCATCACAGGGACACCTGGACAAGTCTCCAGTCCATCACAGGGACACCTGGACAAGTCTCCAGTCCATCACAGGGACACCTGGACAAGTCTCCAGTCCATCACAGGGACACCTGGACAAGTCTCCAGTCCATCACAGGGACACTTGGACAAGTCTCCAGTCCATCACAGGGACATCTGGACAAGTCTCCAGTCCATCACAGGGACACCTGGACAAGTCTCCAGTCCATCACAGGGACACCTGGACAAGTCTCCAATCCATCACAGGGACACCTGAACAAGTCTCCAGTCCACCACAGGGACACCTGGACAAGTCTCCATCACAAGGACACTCTGGACAAGTCTCTAGTCCATAACAGGGACACCTGGACAAGTCTCCAGTCCATCAGTGTGAGGTGCTACATTCAGCTCAGTCTCATAAATAGTACCCTCTCACAGTGGATCAACCAGTTTGCAGCTCCTCCTTGATCATGTGAGCAACTGATTTTGGCTGTCATCCATAAACTGGTTGATCCACTGTGAGAGGGTGCTATTTATAAGACTAAGCTGAATGCAGCACCTCAGACTGAGTAAATCTTTATTTATAAGACTGAGCTGAATACAGCATTACAGCATACAGTATGTAGTCCATCACAGGGACACCTGGACAAGTCTCCAGTCCATCGCAGGGACACCTGGACAAGTCTCCAGTCCATCGCAGGGACACCTGGACAAGTCTTCAGTCCATCGCAGGGACACCTGGACAAGTCTCCAGTCCATCACAGGGACACCTGGACAAGTCCCCAGTCCGTCAGAGGGACACGTGGACAAGTCTCCAGTTTATCACAGGGACATGTGGACAAGTCTCCAGTCCATCACAGAGACACCTGGACAAGTCTCCAGTCTATCACAGGGACACCTGGACAAGTCTCCTGTCCATCGCAGGGACACCTGGACAAGTCTCCAGTCCATCACAGGGACACCTGGACAAGTCTCCAGTCCATCATAGGGACACCTGGACAAGTCTCCAGTCCATAGCAGGGACACCTGGATAGCTCTCCAGTCCATCACAGGGATACGTGGACAAGTCTCCAGTCCATCACAGGGACATCTTCATCACAGGGACACCTGGACAAGTCTCCAGTCAATCACAGGGACACGTGGACAAGTCTCCAGTCCATCACAGAGACACGTGGACAAGTCACCAGTCCATCAGAGGGACACGTAGACAGGTCTCCAGTCCATCACAGGGACACCTGGACAAGTCTCCAGTCCATCACAGGGACATCTGGACAAGTCTCCAATCCTTCACAGGGACACCTGGACAAGTCTCCAGTCCATCACAGGGACACCTGGACAAGTCTCCAGTCCATCACAGGGACACCTGGACAAGTCTCCAGTCCATCACAGGGACACGTGGACAAGTCACCAGTCCATCACAGGGACACCTGCACAAGTCTCCAGTCCATCACAGGGACATGTGGACAAGTCTCCAGTCCATCACAGGGACACCTGGACAAGTCTCCAGTCCATCACAGGGACACCTGGACAAGTCTCCAATCCATCACAGGGACACCTGAACAAGTCTCCAGTCCACCACAGGGACACCTGGACAAGTCTCCATCACAAGGACACTCTGGACAAGTCTCTAGTCCATAACAGGGACACCTGGACAAGTCTCCAGTCCATCAGTGTGAGGTGCTACATTCAGCTCAGTCTCATAAATAGTACCCTCTCACAGTGGATCAACCAGTTTGCAGCTCCTCCTTGATCATGTGAGCAACTGATTTTGGCTGTCATCCATAAACTGGTTGATCCACTGTGAGAGGGTGCTATTTATAAGACTAAGCTGAATGCAGCACCTCAGACTGAGTAAATCTTTATTTATAAGACTGAGCTGAATACAGCATTATAGCATACAGTATGTAGTCCATCACAGGGACACCTGGACAAGTCTCCAGTCCATCGCAGGGACACCTGAACAAGTCTCCAGTCCATCGCAGGGACACCTGGACAAGTCTTCAGTCCATCGCAGGGACACCTGGACAAGTCGCCAGTCCATCACAGGGACACCTGGACAAGTCTCCAGTCCATCGTAAGGACACTTGGACAAGTCTCCAGTCCATCACAGGGACACCCTGGATAAGTCTCTAGTCCATCACACGGACACCTGGACGTCTCCAGTCCATCAGTGTGAGGTGCTACATTCAGCTCAGTCTTATAAATAGTACCCACTCACAGTGGATCAACCAGTTTGCAGGTCCTCCTTGATCATGTGAGCAACTGGTGTTGGCTGTCATCAGCAAACTGGTTGATCCACTGTGAGAGGGTGCTATTTATAAGACTGAGCTGAATTTAATATCTCACACTGATGAAGCCTTTCGGATGAATGACTTCCACAGTTTTAGATAATGGATTCAGCTCAGTCTTATAAATAAAGACTTCCTCAGTTTGAGGTGCTGTATTCAGCTCAGTCTCATAAATAGCACCCTCTCACAGTGGATCAACGAGTTTGCTGATGACAGCCAAAACCAGCTGCTCACATNCAGGGACACCTGGACAAGTCTCCAGTCCATCGCAGGGATACCTGGACAACTCTCCAGTCCATCACAGGGACACGTGGACAAGTCTCCAGTCCATCACAGGGAGATCTTCATCACAAGGATACCTGGACAAGACTCCAGTCAATCACAGGGACACGTGGACAAGTCTCCAGTCCATCACATGGACACCTGGACAAGTCTCCAGTCCATCGCAAGGACACCTGGACAAGTCTCCAGTCCATCACAGGGACATCTTCATCACAGGGACACCTAGACAAGTCTCCAGTCAATCACAGGGACATGTGGACAAGTCACCAGTCAATCACAGGGACCTCTGCACAAGTCTCCAGTCCATCAGAGGGACACGGGGACAAGTCTCCAGTCTATCACAGGGACACGTGGACAAGTCACCAGTCCATCAGAGGGATACCTGGACAAGTCTCCAGTCCATCACAGGGACACCTGGACAAGTCTCCAGTCCATCACAGAGACACCTGGACAAGTCTCCAGTCCATCACAGGGACACCTGGACAAGTCTCCAGTCCATCACAGGGACACCTGGACAAGTCTCCAGTCCATCACAGGGACACCTGGACAAGTCTCCAGTCCATCACAGGGACACCTGGACAAGTCTCCAGTCCATCACAGGGACACCTGGACAAGTCTCCAGTCCATCACAGGGACACCTGGACAAGTCTCCAGTCCATCACAGGGACACCTGGACAAGTCTCCAGTCCATCACAGGGACACCTGGACAAGTCTCCAGTCCATCACAGGGACACCTGGACAAGTCTCCAGTCCATCACAGGGACACCTGGACAAGTCTCCAGTCCATCACAGGGACACCTGGACAAGTCTCCAGTCCATCACAGGGACACCTGGACAAGTCTCCAGTCCATCACAGGGACACCTGGACAAGTCTCCAGTCCATCACAGGGACACCTGGACAAGTCTCCAGTCCATCACAGGGACACCTGGACAAGTCTCCAGTCCATCACAGGGACACCTGGACAAGTCTCCAGTCCATCACAGGGACACCTGGACAAGTCTCCAGTCCATCACAGGGACACCTGGACAAGTCTCCAGTCCATCACAGGGACACCTGGACAGGTCTCCAGTCCATCACAGGGACACCTGGACAAGTCTCCAGTCCATCGCAAGGACACCTGGACAAGTCTCCAGTCCATCACAGGGACATCTTCATCACAGGGACACCTAGACAAGTCTCCAGTCAATCACAGGGACATGTGGACAAGTCACCAGTCCATCAGAGGGACACGTGGACAATTCTCCAGTCTATCACAGGGACATGTGGACAAGTCACCAGTCCATCAGAGGGACACCTGGACAAGTCTCCAGTCCATCACAGGGACACCTGGACAAGTCTCCAGTCTATCACAGGGACACCTGGACAAGTCTCCAGTCTATCACAGGGACACCTGGACAAGTCTCCAGTCCATCGCTGGGACACCTGGACAAGTCTCCAGTCCATCACAGGGACACCTGGACAAGTCTCCAGTCTATCACAGAGACACCTGGACAAGTCTCCAGTCCATCACAGAGACACCTGGACAAGTCTCCAGTCTATCACAGGGACCTCTGCACAAGTCTCCATTCCATCAGAGGGACACGTTGACAAGTCTCCAGTCTATCACAGGGACACGTGGACAAGTCACCAGTCCATCAGAGGGACACCTGGACAAGTCTCCAGTCCATCACAGGGACACCTGGACAAGTCTCCAGTCCATCACAGAGACACCTGGACAAGTCTCCAGTCTATCTCAGGGACACCTGGACAAGTCTCCAGTCCATCGCTGGGACACCTGGACAAGTCTCCAGTCCATCACAGGGATACCTGGACAAGTCTTCAGTCCATCACAGGGACTTCTGGACAAGTCTCCAGTCTATCACAGGGACACCTGTACAAGTCTCCAGTCCATCGCAAGGATACCTGGACAGCTCTCCAGTCCATCACAGGGACACGTGGACAAGTCTCCAGTCCATCACAGGGAGATCTTCATCACAAGGACACCTGGACAAGACTCCAGTCAATCACAGGGACATGTGGACAAGTCTCCAGTCCATCACATGGACACCTGGACAAGTCTCCAGTCTATCGCAAGGACACCTGGACAAGTCTCCAGTCCATCACAGGGACATCTTCATCACAGGGACACCTAGACAAGTCTCCAGTCAATCACAGGGACCTCTTCACAAGTCTTCAGTCCATCAGAGGGACACGGGGACAAGTCTCCAGTCTATCACAGGGACATATGGACAAGTCACCAGTCCATCAGAGGGATACCTGGACAAGTCTCCAGTCCATCACAGGGACACCTGGACAAGTCTCCAGTCCATCACAGAGACACCTGGACAAGTCTCCAGTCCATCACAGGGACACCTGGACAAGTCTCCAGTCCATCACAGGGACACCTGGACAAGTCTCCAGTCCATCACAGGGACACCTGGACAAGTCTCCAGTCCATCACAGGGACACCTGGACAAGTCTCCAGTCCATCACAGGGACACCTGGACAAGTCTCCAGTCCATCACAGGGACACCTGGACAAGTCTCCAGTCCATCACAGGGACACCTGGACAAGTCTCCAGTCCATCACAGGGACACCTGGACAAGTCTCCAGTCCATCACAGGGACACCTGGACAAGTCTCCAGTCCATCACAGGGACACCTGGACAAGTCTCCAGTCCATCACAGGGACACCTGGACAAGTCTCCAGTCCATCACAGGGACACCTGGACAAGTCTCCAGTCCATCACAGGGACACTTGGACAAGTCTCCAGTCCATCACAGGGACACCTGGACAAGTCTCCAGTCCATCACAGGGACACTTGGACAAGTCTCCAGTCCATCACAGGGACACCTGGACAAGTCTCCAGTCCATCACAGGGACACCTGGACAAGTCTCCAGTCCATCGCAGGGACAATTGGACAAGTCTCCAGTCCATCACAGGGATACCTGGACAAGTCTCCAGTCCATCACAGGGACATCTGGACAAGTCTCCAGTACATCACAGAGACACCTGGACAAGTCTCCAGTCCATCGCAGGGACACCTGGACAGCTCTCCAGTCCATCACAGGGACACCTGGACAAGTCTCCAGTCCATCGCAAGGACACCTGGACAAGTCTCCAGTCCATCACAGGGACATCTTCATCACAGGGACACCTAGACAAGTCTCCAGTCAATCACAGGGACATGTGGACAAGTCACCTGTCCATCAGAGGGACACGTGGACAATTCTCCAGTCTATCACAGGGACATGTGGACAAGTCACCAGTCCATCAGAGGGACACCTGGACAAGTCTCCAGTCCATCACAGGGACACCTGGACAAGTCTCCAGTCTATCACAGGGACACCTGGACAAGTCTCCAGTCTATCACAGGGACACCTGGACAAGTCTCCAGTCCATCGCTGGGACACCTGGACAAGTCTCCAGTCCATCACAGGGACACCTGGACAAGTCTCCAGTCTATCACAGAGACACCTGGACAAGTCTCCAGTCCATCACAGAGACACCTGGACAAGTCTCCAGTCCATCACAGGGACACCTGGACAAGTCTCCAGTCCATCACAGGGACACCTGGACAAGTCTCCAGTCCATCACAGGGACACCTGGACAAGTCTCCAGTCCATCACAGAGGGACACCTGGACAAGTCTCCAGTCCATCACAGGGACACCTGGACAAGTCTCCAGTCCATCACAGAGACACCTGGACAAGTCTCCAGTCTATCACAGGGACACCTGGACAAGTCTCCAGTCCATCGCTGGGACACCTGGACAAGTCTCCAGTCCATCACAGGGATACCTGGACAAGTCTTCAGTCCATCACAGGGACTTCTGGACAAGTCTCCAGTCTATCACAGGGACACCTGTACAAGTCTCCAGTCCATCGCAAGGATACCTGGACAGCTCTCCAGTCCATCACAGGGACACGTGGACAAGTCTCCAGTCCATCACAGGGAGATCTTCATCACAAGGACACCTGGACAAGACTCCAGTCAATCACAGGGACATGTGGACAAGTCTCCAGTCCATCACATGGACACCTGGACAAGTCTCCAGTCTATCGCAAGGACACCTGGACAAGTCTCCAGTCCATCACAGGGACATCTTCATCACAGGGACACCTAGACAAGTCTCCAGTCAATCACAGGGACCTCTTCACAAGTCTTCAGTCCATCAGAGGGACACGGGGACAAGTCTCCAGTCTATCACAGGGACATATGGACAAGTCACCAGTCCATCAGAGGGATACCTGGACAAGTCTCCAGTCCATCACAGGGACACCTGGACAAGTCTCCAGTCCATCACAGAGACACCTGGACAAGTCTCCAGTCCATCACAGGGACACCTGGACAAGTCTCCAGTCCATCACAGGGACACCTGGACAAGTCTCCAGTCCATCACAGGGACACCTGGACAAGTCTCCAGTCCATCACAGGGACACCTGGACAAGTCTCCAGTCCATCACAGGGACACCTGGACAAGTCTCCAGTCCATCACAGGGACACCTGGACAAGTCTCCAGTCCATCACAGGGACACCTGGACAAGTCTCCAGTCCATCACAGGGACTCATCACAGGGACACCTGGACAAGTCTCCAGTCCATCACAGGGACACCTGGACAAGTCTCCAGTCCATCACAGGGACACCTGGACAAGTCTCCAGTCCATCACAGGGACACCTGGACAAGTCTCCAGTCCATCACAGGGACTCCTGGACAAGTCTCCAGTCCATCACAGGGACACTGGACAAGTCTCCAGTCCATCACAGGGACTCCTGGACAAGTCTCCAGTCCATCACAGGGACACTTGGACAAGTCTCCAGTCCATCACAGGGACACTGGACAAGTCTCCAGTCCATCACAGGGACACTCTTGGACAAGTCTCCAGTCCATCACAGGGACACTTGGACAAGTCTCCAGTCCATCACAGGGACAATTGGACAAGTCTCCAGTCCATCACAGGGATACCTGGACAAGTCTCCAGTCCATCACAGGGACATCTGGACAAGTCTCCAGTACATCACAGGGACACCTGGACAAGTCTCCAGTCCATCGCAGGGACACCTGGACAGCTCTCCAGTCCATCACAGGGACACCTGGACAAGTCTCCAGTCCATCGCAAGGACACCTGGACAAGTCTCCAGTCCATCACAGGGACATCTTCATCACAGGGACACCTAGACAAGTCTCCAGTCAATCACAGGGACATGTGGACAAGTCACCTGTCCATCAGAGGGACACGTGGACAATTCTCCAGTCTATCACAGGGACATGTGGACAAGTCACCAGTCCATCAGAGGGACACCTGGACAAGTCTCCAGTCCATCACAGGGACACCTGGACAAGTCTCCAGTCTATCACAGGGACACCTGGACAAGTCTCCAGTCTATCACAGGGACACCTGGACAAGTCTCCAGTCCATCGCTGGGACACCTGGACAAGTCTCCAGTCCATCACAGGGACACCTGGACAAGTCTCCAGTCTATCACAGAGACACCTGGACAAGTCTCCAGTCCATCACAGAGACACCTGGACAAGTCTCCAGTCTATCACAGGGACCTCTGCACAAGTCTCCATTCCATCAGAGGGACACGTTGACAAGTCTCCAGTCTATCACAGGGACACGTGGACAAGTCACCAGTCCATCAGAGGGACACCTGGACAAGTCTCCAGTCCATCACAGGGACACCTGGACAAGTCTCCAGTCCATCACAGAGACACCTGGACAAGTCTCCAGTCTATCACAGGGACACCTGGACAAGTCTCCAGTCCATCGCTGGGACACCTGGACAAGTCTCCAGTCCATCACAGGGATACCTGGACAAGTCTTCAGTCCATCACAGGGACGTCTGGACAAGTCTCCAGTCCATCACAGGGACACGTGGACAAGTCTCCAGTCCATCACAGGGAGATCTTCATCACAAGGACACCTGGACAAGACTCCAGTCAATCACAGGGACACGTGGACAAGTCTCCAGTCCATCACATGGACACCTGGACAAGTCTCCAGTCTATCGCAAGGACACCTGGACAAGTCTCCAGTCCATCACAGGGACATCTTCATCACAGGGACACCTAGACAAGTCTCCAGTCAATCACAGGGACATGTGGACAAGTCACCAGTCAATCACAGGGACCTCTGCACAAGTCTCCAGTCCATCAGAGGGACACGGGGACAAGTCTCCAGTCTATCACAGGGACACGTGGACAAGTCACCAGTCCATCAGAGGGATACCTGGACAAGTCTCCAGTCCATCACAGGGACACCTGGACAAGTCTCCAGTCCATCACAGAGACACCTGGACAAGTCTCCAGTCCATCACAGGGACACCTGGACAAGTCTCCAGTCCATCACAGGGACACCTGGACAAGTCTCCAGTCCATCACAGGGACACCTGGACAAGTCTCCAGTCCATCACAGGGACACCTGGACAAGTCTCCAGTCCATCACAGGGACACCTGGACAAGTCTCCAGTCCATCACAGGGACACCTGGACAAGTCTCCAGTCCATCACAGGGACACCTGGACAAGTCTCCAGTCCATCACAGGGACACCTGGACAAGTCTCCAGTCCATCACAGGGACACCTGGACAAGTCTCCAGTCCATCACAGGGACACCTGGACAAGTCTCCAGTCCATCACAGGGACACCTGGACAAGTCTCCAGTCCATCACAGGGACACCTGGACAAGTCTCCAGTCCATCACAGGGACACCTGGACAAGTCTCCAGTCCATCACAGGGACACCTGGACAAGTCTCCAGTCCATCACAGGGACACCTGGACAAGTCTCCAGTCCATCACAGGGACACCTGGACAAGTCTCCAGTCCATCACAGGGACACCTGGACAAGTCTCCAGTCCATCACAGGGACACCTGGACAAGTCTCCAGTCCATCACAGGGACACCTGGACAAGTCTCCAGTCCATCACAGGGACACCTGGACAAGTCTCCAGTCCATCACAGGGACACCTGGACAAGTCTCCAGTCCATCACAGGGACACCTGGACAAGTCTCCAGTCCATCACAGGGACACCTGGACAAGTCTCCAGTCCATCACAGGGACACCTGGACAAGTCTCCAATCCATCACAGGGACACCTGAACAAGTCTCCAGTCCATCACAGGGACACCTGGACAAGTCTCCATCACAAGGACACTCTGGACAAGTCTCTAGTCCATCACAGGGACACCTGGACAAGTCTCCAGTCCATCAGTGTGAGGTGCTACATTCAGCTCAGTCTTATAAATAGTACCCTCTCACAGTGGATCAACCAGTTTGCAGGTCCTCCTTGATCATGAGAGCAGCTGGTTTTGGCTGTCATCAGCAAACTGATTGATCCACTGTGAGAGGGTGCTATTTATGACACAGCTGAATGCAGCATCTCAGACTGAGGAAGTCTTTCAGATGAAAGAATTCCTCAGTCTGAGATGCTGCATTCAGCTCAGTCTTATAAATAAAGACTTCCTCAGTCTGAGGTGCTGCATTCAGCTCTGTCTCATAAATAGCACCCTCTCACAGTGGATCAAGCAGTTTGCTGATGACAACCAAAACCAGTTGCTCACATGATCAAGGAGGACCATCAGCCTAAACATTGCCCATTTGCTACATCCATCCATTATCTTTACCCGTTTCTTCCATTTTATGTCACGGGGGTCGCCGGTGTCCATATCCAGCAATCACAGGGGCGGGGTGCACCCCTGACGGTTCGCAAGTCCATCATAGGGCATCACATTTGCTACATGAAAACATAAAACACTAGAAAGCTTGTTGAACAAGACACACACTAAAATTAAAATACCCTGATGAATGCTCAATAATTCAAGTAGAACAATCAAAAAAGCTAAGTCTGGTCCTCTGGACATTCAAAAAAACAAAACAAAGCGAAGCCAAAAAAAAAACAAAAAAAAAACTGTGGAAACGTTTAGTCTTTCGTCCAAGTTTGAGATAATGTATTCAACTCAGTCTTATAAATAAAGACTTCCTCAGTCTGAGGTGCTGCATTCAGCTCAGTCTCATAAATAGCACCCTCTCACAGTGGGTCAACCAATTTGCTGATGACAGCCAAAACCAGCTGCTCTCATGATCAAGGAGGACCTGCAAACTGGTTGATCCACTGTGAGAGGGTGCTATTTATGAGACTGAGCTGAATGTAGCATCTCAGACCTAGGAAGTCTTTCGAACATAAGACGAAACGTTTCTACTTTTTTGTTTTTTGAATGTCCAAAGGACCAGACTTAACTTAACAGATGCATTAAAAAAATCTATAAGTTTTGTTTCTGTTTTTGTCTCTTTTCAGTTATTCCCCTGTTTCTCACAAAGTCTCTTATATTTTGAACTGTTCTTTGAGCCAACACAGGGCCCTCAACCTGCTTACAGTGGTTGCATTCAATCATACTGGCCAGTTTTTTTTTACTTATGTGATTTCTGAAATGACACATTACTGCAGAAATTTCAGCATTTGACCACATTCTTTTTGCCATTCTTCTTGATCCTAGGCTTAAGTTTTTCTCTAGAAAACACGGAGGAAACAGAAAAAAATCATCTATTTAGTAGCTGGGCAAGTCAAAATTCATCAGAACTTTAGACAAAGCATATATCACATTACAGTCTGAGGGAAAATCATCAAAATCAACATAAAAAATTTATTTTGTTACATGTTTTTCCCATGATGTAAACTCATGGGTAGGAGACATGTAGGGTCATATTATTATAGCAAGAAATTTTAATCAAGTGATGGATACTTTGATGGACAACAGTAAACTGAGTGGCAAACATTACATAGAGACAGAACAGCAAGACACTTCATCGAGGTTCGACGAGCTGCAGGTGCGCTGCTCTGCTGGCGACCCGGACTCGTGCGCTACTTCTGCCGCTGTTGTTTAATCGTCTTTTATTTTATTTATTTTTTAATCTTGCTTATCTTTTGGAGTGACTGTGTTTGAGCATTTTGTAGCACGATGGCATCATTCACACAAAAACTGCTCCTGGCGCTCATCGTCTTAAAACTTCTGCATACGTGTCAAACTTTTCCACATGAGGAAGGCCATCTTCTCACTTACTCCAGAGACGCGTTGCTTTCTCTTCGCCCTGCTTCAACTACACCGCCTGCGAACCTGCCTGAATCGGTGAGAATTAAACCACCAGGAGGACGACTTCGACGGAAGAGAGGCAGAAGGGGAGGAGTACGGCAGCGGCTCCGCCGACGAGGCAGTCGGCCACCTCTGCCCAGCATTTTACTCTGCAACGCACGCTCTCTGAGGAGTAAGATGGATGAGCTCCGCATTAACGCCAAGGTATGCTTTGAGTACCGGGAGTCCTGCATGCTGGTGATCACGGAGACCTGGCTCAAATCTGACATCCCTGACTCTGTTATCGAGCTGGAGGGGTTCTCTGCTGTTCGGGCGGACCGTAATGAGAACTCGGGGAAGAGCCGCGGAGGAGGCATCTGCGTGTACGTCAGTGAGTCCTGGTGCAGGAATCACACTGTGAGGGAAACCATATGCAACTCAAATGTTGAGCTGCTGTGTCTCTCTTTGAGACCCCATTATCTTCCCAGGGAGTTTGGCAACATTTTAATTTGTGCCGTTTACGTCCCTCCCAGCGGCAACGCTGCACGGGCAGCAGCTCAAATTGCAGACTGTGTCCAGGATCAACTGACCCGCTCACCTGGAGCTCCTGTTTTTATAATGGGGGATTTTAACAGCTGTAAATTAGAGTTATCCCTCCCTGGGTATGAACA
>JBBPBX010043524.1:0-27879 GCA_038048925.1 Garcialebias charrua | reverse complement strand
TTAGACATAATCTATTTCTGAAAAAGAAACCCAGTTTAACTTTCAGTTTCTTCACTAGGTTTTCCACGTGTAGTTTAAAAGAGAGATGCGAATCGACCAGGATACCCAAATATTTATAGGAATCAAAAAGCTCAATAGGGACATCATTTGAAGATAAAATCAGAGGAAGAACTGCTGGGACCGACTTCCTGTTTGAAAAAAAAAACGTCCCTTTGGTTTTATCAGCATTTAGGACAAGTTTGAGACTGAACAAATTCTGCAGCTGTGCAGCCTCCATGCCACACGTTGATGCTGTAGCACAGGATGCTCTCCACTGCACACCTGTAGAAGGAGGTGAGGACTGAGCTTCTCAGACCAGCTTGTCTCAGCCGCCTGAGGAAGTAGAGTCTCTGATGACCTTTCTTGATCAGGCTGGTGGTGTTGTTGCTCCAGCTGAGGTTGTCATTCATGTGTACACCCAAGTACTGGTAGCTGGAGACCACTTCCACCGCAGATCATCTTATGTTCAGTGGGGTGTGGGTGTGTTTTTTCCTTATGAAGTCCACAATCATCTCCTTTGTCTTCTTCACATTGATGTGAAGTAGGGCTGGGCCATATCATATCGTTCACCATAATACTGGTAAAATAAGCTTGCCCGGGCAAGAAAAATTATATCATGATATGCTAATTTCATTAATTTCATTAATGTTTCACTAATGCTCAACAGATCTTAAGCTTCATTTTGTTTAGTTGTTTTGGGAAACTACACCTGCACTTTATTTTTTCTGGTGGATTTTGTTGATCTTTATTTTGTGCAGACTTTTTCAATCTAAATAACAGAAGGATCATTAAAAAAAATATATATATACAGTACTTGGAGACTGAATAGTTTACTAAATTAATTAATTTCTGTAAAATTACCCGTTGTTTAAAAAAAAAATTATAATACTGCAAAGCAACATGTTAAGTTAATTTTGTCAAATAAATAACTGATTTCTTTCTTTTTTTATTTGGGTTATATCACGAAATTTATCGTTATCGTCAGGATGCTCTGAAATATTACGATATAATATTCGAGCCATATCGCCCACCTCTAATGTGAAGGTTATTCTCCTTGCACGAGCTCTCCAGGTGTTCCACCTCCTGCTTGTAGCTGGACTCATCATAGTTTGTGATGCATTCCACCACAGCTGTGGATCATGATTTTGAAGGCAGATGTTCATTCATTCATTCAACCTTTATTTAGTCAGGTAAATCTTATTGAACCTCATGGGCTCATTTACGAAAGCGACCTGCTAAAAACTAAAGAACGATGAACAGCAATGGTAGAATGTCCATAAACAATAAACAATAAACAAACAATAAACAATAGAAAACAAAAAAGAGAAAAAACAAAAGAAAGAATTATTATTTTTTTTTTTAAACAAAGTATCAAAAAACGAGCAAAACATAAGGTAGACGTATAAAATCAAAGACAGGAACAAATCTGCATTGGTTTTTGCCAGGATTCCAACAGATTCTGAAAACCATTTAGAGAAGTCAAGGTCGAGAGCTTCAGATCTTTTTGTAAGATATTCCAGGAAGCAGGAGCAGAGTAGGAGAAGGCCCTTTTTCCAAGTTCAGTCCTCACTGACGGAACACTGCAGGTAATCATGTCCTGAGAGCGCACACTGTAGCTGCACTCACGCAAAGACATGTAGGAGGAGATGTATGAGGGCAGCAGACCAAGAAGTGATTTAAAGATGAAAATGTACCAGTGGAAGAGTCTGCGTGAGGTTAATGATGTCCAGTTAACCAGTGAATACAGGGTGCAGTGGTGGGTACGATAATCACAGCCAGTTATGAATCTTAGTGCACCATGATAGACAACATCCAACATCCGCAGGGTGCTTGTAGGAGCATTCATGTAGAGAATGTCACCGTAATCAATGGAGGGAAGGAAAGTCACAGATACAAGGCGTTTCCTAACATTCAGTGTTAGACATGATTTGTTTCTGAAAAAGAAACCCAGTTTAACTTTCAGTTTCTTCACTAGGTTTTCCACGTGGAGTTTAAAAGAGAGATGTGAATGGATCAGGATACCCAGATATTTATAGGAATCAACAAACTCAATAGGGACACCATTTGAAGATAAAATCAGAGGAGGATCTGCTGGAACCGCCTTCCTATTTGAAAAAAACATCCCTTTTGTTTTATCAGCATTTAGGACAAGTTTGAGACGGAACAAATCTGACTGGATGTAAAGTCCGAAAGAACATACGGGCGTCCTGTTCCAGGTGGGTGAGAGCAGTGTGGACCAGAGAGGAGATGGCATCCTCTGTTGATTGGTTCTCACAGTATGCATACTGGTGAGGGTCCTCGTTGATGTTGATGGTTGTTTTGATGTGGGTCATGACCAGTTTTTCGAAGCATTTAGCTACTATCGGGTGAGTGCCACTGGCCAATAGTCATTCAGAGCAGTCACTGTAGAGCTTTTTTGGACTAGGATGATGGTGGTGTGGTCTTCAGGCTGACGGGATCTGTCTACAGGGCAAGTGAGGTGTTAAAGATATTGGCCAGCACCTCGCAGAGCTGATCGGAACTTTCAACTTTTCAACACTTTCCCAACACTTTTTTTGGGATTATGGTATTTTGACCAATTGGGGTTAGGATTTCCAACTAAACGCAGTGATAGGACCACCAAACTCACAGATCCTGTTCTCCACGACAATCCTAACCGCAATCTGTGAGATTTGTGTCTGTCCTACGTTCTACCTATGAATTATGGGTATTTGTATTTGGACAAATTGGGGTTAGGATTTCCATCTAAACGTAGTGATAGGACCACCAAACTCACAGATCTTGTTCTCCATAACTCCCTGACCGCATTTTGTGAGATTCCTGTCTGTCCTACGTTCTACCTATGAATTATGGGTATTTGTATTTTGACAAATTGGGGTTAGGATTTCCAACTAAACATAGTGATAGGACCACCAAACTCACAGATCTTGTTCTCCATAACCCCCTCAACGCATTTTGTGAGATTTGTGTCTGTATTTATGTATGGATATCATGAAAATATCCAATAGGATCTATCACAGATGTGTATCCGGAAAATATCCAATACTAGGATTTATCATGTATGAGTATCCAGGACATATCCAGTGCTAGGATCTATCACAGATGGGTATGCGTAGGATATCCTGTACTAAGATCTGTTACAGATGAGATCTCCCCGTATATGACCGGAAACACATTGGATATGTGGCAGATACGTAAACTTGCATACTGTTGTATCTCCCCGGATATTAAAGTCAAAGTCAAAGTCAAAGTCAAAGTCAACTTTATTGTCAGATCTGCAATATGTACAGTGCAGGACATACACAGGACCGAAATTGCGTTTCTCTCAGTCCCTCGGTGCAACAGTAAACATCTAAACATTGAAACACTGAAACATATAATAATAGACATAAGCATAAAATAGTAAAACTAACACTGTCCTGAGTTTTTTTGCATAGTGGTATAAAAAAAAGAGTATAAAAAGTATAACTAAAATAAACTAAAGGTTTCTAGCATTGACATTTGCAAAGTGGCAAAGCAGCATATTAGGAATTAGCATATTAGGCCTTTTCGTCCAGTGGAATCTGTTGGAATCCTGGCAAAAACCCAATGCAGACATGTTCCTGTTACTGATTACTGCTACTGATTTTCTACATCTACTTTATAATGTTTTTGTTACTTTAATATTTTGTTTTTAATTTGTAAAAAAAAAAAAATCTGTATTTCTCTTTTATGCTTGTCTATTGTTGATTGTTTAAGGAAATTTCTATTGTTATTGTTGTCATCACTCTTTAGTTTGTAGCAGGTTGCTCTTGTTAATGAGTCCTCGAGGCTCAATGAGATTAACCTGACGAAATAAAGGTTGAATGAATGAATATGTCCAATCTTCTAATTTCCTTTGCTGCATAATGTACATTGCATTTATTCTAGCGTTAGGTAAATGTATCTTGAAGGAGAACTTAAATAAAAGTCCAACAAGGATATTCATTTAGAATTAAGAATAACTCACCCTGGACTACCATAATAGATATAATATATGCAATAACCAATCAAGTCACTCCTGTCCAATAAAAGCGTACAAATGAAGGTGACAAAACTCTATCCAGAGTTAGGGTTAGGGTCTGGTTCGCAGAGTATTGGTCTGCTGCCCTCATACATCTCCTCCTACATGTCTTTGCGTGAGTGCAGCTACAGTGTGCGCTCTCAGGACATGATTACCTGCAGTGTTCCGTCAGTGAGGACTGAACTTGGAAAAAGGGCCTTCTCTAGCCTGGCCCTCGCCATTCCTGCACAGCTCCACTCAATTCTCATTTCCCTTCACTGCACAGTCTGGGACTTCTCCCATCCACAAGGATTTCTCCGGTAGATTTTTGTTCGGACCAATCAGAGAACAGAAGGGACGGAGTTTTGGACCCTAACCCACGCCCCCACCTGTCCCAGCGCGCAGAGCCCTATAAAAGGGCTCTGCCAGCGCGCAGCCAGCGAGCAGCGGCATGTTCTCATTCAAAGCGATGCAAAGCGATGCAGAACTGTTTTATATGTGACACAAATTTATTAATTTCCCCTTCTTAATCCCTAATCTGGAGTTTTCTTTTGTTTTTTGGGCCAAAAGTCAAGTGATCGCTCGCGCCCTCCTCCTTCTCTCCCTCCGCTGAAATGATCAAGGAGGAAATGGCTGAGGTTGTCACGAGAATTAAACTCGGGTTTTACGTTGCTGACCGAGTCCCATCAGATGTTCTGGTCTTCTGGTGAGCTGGACCAGCGATCCATGGTTTTATTGTATTTTATTAAAATGTTTTATTAACATATAAACACATAATTTGCAGCGCGGCAGCCAGCAGCAAGAGAAGAGCTGCAGGAGGCGGAGCAGTTGTCAAGTTCACCAGAGCACGGGGGGTGGCTCTGAGGGGAGGGAGCAGAATGCTTTCCCTGTTCAAAATATCCAATGGTTTTGTTCCTCAGCAGAGCCCACGCCTCCAGCAAGAATCGTTTCCCTATGGAGAAAGTCCAGACCCTAGTACGAAGCAAAGTGAAGGACAGGGGTCTGGTTTAAACCAGGCTAGGCCTTCTCCTACTCTGCTCCTGCTTCCTGGAATATCTTACAAAAAGATCTGAAGCTCTCGGCCCTGACCTCGCTAAATGGTTTTAAGAGTCTGTTGGAATCCTGGCAGAAACCAATGCAGATATGTTCCATCCTGTCTTTGATTTTATACATCTACCTTATAATGTTTTTGCTAGTTTTTGCTACATTTTTCTTTTTCTTTTGTTTATTGTTTAATGTAATTGTATCATTGCTGTTCATCATTCTTTAGTTTGTAGCAGGTCGCTTTCGTAAATGAGCCCTCGAGGCTCTATAGACCCTTTTCACGGATCGTCATCAACCCGGAAATATACCGGCAATATACCGGAAGTTAGCCATCTTGGCGACATAGCGGTGTTAGCCTCAAAGCTATTCTAGTTGTGCGTTGTGTCTTGTCACACAAAATCAAGAAATGGTGAATTATTGTCGTGTCCATGGCTGCCACAATCGGTTAGATCGAGAGAAAAACCTACAGTAGTACAGATTACCACTCGTGATCACAAATCAAGGTGAAGTAACTCAGCAGTTATCAGAGGAACGTCGACGTCTGTGGCTGCCAGCCTAAACCAGAACTTGGATTGAAAAAAACTGAGCAACATCCGAATTTGCTCTGCACACTTTGTGTCAGGTAATATATTTCTTACAGTAGATTATAGTGAATTAGGGCATTACACGAATCATAAGTTTATTGAGCACGAGGACAGACCTTTGAAACACCACCTCCCTTTCTCTGTTTAAGACAGCCCTGAAAACACATCTCTTTAGACTAGCTTATCATTAACTTTACTAAATGTATTTTATATTATATCATCCTTATGTATTTTATATTTCAATTTGTCACTGATAATGTTTGAACTGAATTGGTTTGTTAAGTGTCCTTGGGTGTCCTGAAAGGAGCTTTTAAATAAAATGATTATTATTATTACAATCCTTTAACTGTGCTGCATAAAATGTACATGGAACGTTAATTTTTTTTGTTGAGTTATTTGTTTTTTACAAATAGCATAAACAACTCAACAACTGAAAGCTTGAGTTATTTGCTGATTATTCAAAATTCATAAGAGCCATGACAGTGACATGACACTCGTGACAAGAGCACTGTCATGAGAAACTACACACCTAGCTCTCAAGTTGAAAAGCAAAAAATACGTACAAACACTAAATATGTAAGAAGCAGTACTGTAGTATGACCTCCTCCCTGTCCACCCACTTGCATGGGAGCATAATGTGGCCAGCGTGCGAGCTGAGACGCATCCAATGAAAAAGTAGGATTTAGTATACATTTACAATAAGCACATACAATAACCTAAATTAACTGTTCTTGTGTTGTTTGACAACTGACAATCCGGTGCTATGTTGTAAATCCTGTTTTGAAATTCATATGCATATTAACACACCAATTATTTACAACTCCATTTAAGTAATTTTTATTTTATTCTTTTTTCTTTTCTTAGGCAAACATGCTCCATTGTACAGCAAGGATGATCCAGGCTGCATCCAGGCATCACTGAAGACGTGTGCTGCAGAGTGCAGTTGGTGCTGATGGTGGCATGACATCTGGTAGCAGAACGTTTCAACCGACGACAAAAAATAACTTAAAAAAAACATGGCAAATAGCACATGTTAGAATCCATGTTGAACGTGTCTAGGCTGTGTAAGACAAAAATACACAATCTTGAATGGCCCTCTACCTATCAATTTTCTAACATGTAGAGATCCAGAAAAAGTTGCATTAATCGATATGATTGGCTTTGTGTGCTGTGCCTTGGTTAATCTGTCACCACCTTTGGTGGGTTATGAGTAGCTGCATGAATTGTAAAAAGAACAAGTGGATAGAAGTTAAGAGTGATAGTTGATGTAAACCTTTTTTTTTTACATTGTTCCACCTTTACTTTGAAGTAGTTTTTGCAAATATGGGACAGACATGATTTTTCATTCATTGCACTCTTTATTTGAGCATGAATTACTATATCATTACTGTTTATGTATTGATTTGATGAATGTAATTTTGATTATGCTTTTTCTGTAATGGATATCACTCTGACGTGAGCAAACAAGACAACTTACATGTTACAACATATGTTTCACATAGTGGTGCTGATACTGTATAGCTCACGTCGATTTAGAAAACCTCTCTTTTAAACTGAATAAATGACATTATGTATCATTAACCATTTTGTTTGTGCACTTTTTGTATTCACTAGAAAATATTCTGCCAAACTCAAAGTAGTTGTAAGGTAAAAAAGTTCTATATAAAGACAACCATTCGTACTATTATCTTAAAAGATAAATGTCTGCAGAATGCACCTCAAAGTTCTTACTTTAATTAGATTTATAGAGTGTAAGCTGTTACAGTATTTATATAATTTGTGTTGAAACACTGTACAAGAGTTGAAAATTTTGAATAACACTGTCAGCCATCATTGTACTTCACATGTTTATTTAAAAAAAATTGAGGTAGTTCTGCACAGAGCTTCTATAAGATGAACTGAAACACACATTTAGTCTGGATTAATAAGGAAAATCAAGGCATTGCTCTCTGGAACCGCTCAGATCTGGTTGATCCAGGGATCAAATGTAGCTTAAAAAACAGGAATCTAAGATCATTTTGACAAAATTTGCTTCGATCCTCAGATTGACGTGATGAGTCACATACATTTACAATAAGAATACAGGTGGTCCCCGACTTACGAGCGCCCTGACCTACGAGCGTCCGACTTTACGAGATTATCATAATTAATAAAAATATGATTTTTTTTTTGTGTTGAAATGTTCTTAATTTCATGTGTACAGCACTTTGTTGCAGCTGTGAATGTTTTAAATGGCTTTATATATACGTAAAGTATCATTAATATTATTTTTTAATAATTTCATGCTTTTTTGAACAACTTCCTGCGGGAACCAGGAACCGGAAATACCGCCTCCGCCATTTTACATTCATTAGTTCCAGAGTCTCGGCACTCGGCAACAGGCTTTTGGAGGACTGTTTCTCCCATAATAAGAGGATGCCTCATACGGATAAATTAACTGGAAACACTCCCTGAACTCTGTGAATGTCTCAGGACTGGAGCAGCAGCCGCGATCGCTCCGCCGATCGCTCCCACAGCACCGCACGAGACCAGCAGCTCATGGTATGAGCTAAGGCTAACATGCTAAACCGGACCCCCACCAGAGCTGCAGATTTGACAGCCGGCTTTGTGCGATCAGAGGTTCCTGGAGCTCGCCTCGATGTCGGACTGGAAGCAGAAGATATCGGGGGACACCCAGCTAACTTGGAATATTAAGCCGACAGCCTTTTTGAAGCTGCAGCTAAACTGGACTGCCCCTAACTGCGCAGCAGACTCGGTGGGGCTAATCTAATGCTAACAGGTGCTGCTAATGGCGGCGCTGGCAGACGGCTTTTGGTAAGTTACTAAAACTTATTAAAACTTTTTTCTGCCTCCAAATGTATGAAGATAGCATACTAACAGTCCTTCCTGTAAAGGGTTTGGACTGCATGGTGCTACAGGAAGCCTGGGAGCTCGGACGTAACACAGCGGAGGGAGGCAAACAGCTCAGCTCAAAGTAAGAAATTATTTTTTTATATTTTTTATTCATATTTTAAAGTATTTTAAAGTGTTAGGAGTTGAAATGCTTTGTAACTGTTCATTACCGCACATGTACGCTCGTGCGGTGTATAGAAAAGAAAAAAAGGTAGTAATTACGAATTTTCGGTTTACGAGCAACTCATAAGTACGGAACTCGCTCGTAAGTCGGGGACTACCTGTACATAGCTAGTGTGTGTTTAAAAACACACCCAAAATATATTTATATGTACACACACAAATTAAATATAAATCACCAAACACCAAATAATTCACAATGTCTGCGTAGGTCCCAGCTGGTAAGGTCTTCTCATCTTCTGACATGTTGGAGAGCCGGTATGGGTCTTGGCTGCCAATTATTAGTATTTTATCCAAATGACGTTCCTTTGCTGCAGGCTGAAGCTGGTCCACATACTCTCTTGCAGCTTCTGTCTTCTTTACAGAGGTTTGTTTTCCAGACAACATGGTCACAATTGAGAAATAAAACTGGAGCTTCGACTTCAATTACAGTACTGTGTGTTTACAGCGCGGTGGCGGTGCTTACGGTATTGCGCAATCGGTGAAAAGGGTCTATAAGATTTACCTGACTAAATAAATAATAATAATATAATAATAAACTTTATTTGTATAGCACCTTCCTATAATGCCTTGCATTGACCAAGGTGCTTAACAGGATAAAAAGATGAATAAACTGGAACAATAAATCAATGAAAATAGAATAAGAAACAACAGCAATAAAAGAAGGCAATGGAAATAAAAATGCTACATACTAAAATACCAAAAGTAATAAAAGTTACACACTGAAAGCTTTTTTGAACAAGTGGGTCTTCAGTCTGGTTTTGAACAGAGTCAGATCAGAGGTGGCACGCAGCTCAAGGGGGAGGCTGTTCCAGGCTTTTGGGCCGGCAACAGAAAAGGACCGGTCTCTCCATTGTTTGTACCTTGAGCGAGGCACCTCCAGCAGGTGTTGACTGGCAGATCGTAAAGCTCTGCCGGGCTGGTGGGCTTTCAGAAGTTCTGAGATGTACAGTAGAGAGGTGCAAGTCCATTCAGAGCTTTGAAAACAAACAGCAGCAGCTAAATAAAGGTTGAATGAAAATTGTTTTCACAAATATTCAATGAAAAAAACTAACAGTTAAGTAAAATTAAAATAGTAATCAAAACTTTTGGAATTGTAATGATTTTTTTTTAAACAAAAACGTTTGTTTAAAAACTTTATTTTTAATAAAATAACTACAGTAATTTTTCTCTCGTGAACAGTTATTTTCAAAACAAACTTTTATTATTTTATTTTTATTACATGTTTGTGCTGCTGTGTGGAGTAATGTTTTTCTATGATATTAGTGCTTAGTGTATTTTTAGTTGATATTTTTCTTAGTTAACATCTTAGATGTATTACTGTTCTTTGTTGGATGGAACTGGGAGCCTGTGTAAATAATCTTGTTTATCACATTCACATGTACCACATGTGGTGCGAATGACAATAAAGGTTCTCTGATGGGATCACTCAGGCTGTGACTTAGATAAAATCTTGGCACCTTCTTTTTGAGGGGTATTGTCTTTCAAATTGGGTGACACTGTCTTCCTGGCTAAATCTCCGCCTGCTCCTAAAACAGCCAATCAGTGATTCAGTGGGCGGGACTTGGATTTGCCATTTGAGATTGAATATTGTCACACTAAAAGCGCAGGGGGGGCAGGCTGAAAATGAAAAGGCAGTTTGCTCTGTTGTTCAATGACAATTGACAGTGTTGACTAAGAAAATGAAAATGATTTAATCTTAATTTTATTTCTGACTCAAAAAAGGCAGCTTGACTTTGAAATTAAAAAGCATTTCTGCTATTTCATTTTAATTTTCAAAATTGACATTTCAAAATGAATTTTGGCCACTTTTTACAAAGACATATATTGAAAATTAAATGTTAAATGTTATTTTACTTATCATTTTAATTAAGTTACAAATTGAGCAGTCTCGAAGAAGAAAATGAAAATGCAGTTTGGTTTATTCATTTTTAATTTTATTTATGACTCAAAAAAGGCAGCTTGGCTTTGAAATGAAAAAGCATTCCTGCTAAACCATTTTAGTTTTCATTTCGTCTCATATCCGCTTCCATACATTTACAGCAGAGCATTTCATTCTGCCTCGACTATCACTGGTGGTGTGACAAAAGAATTGAAAGTCAACAGATTATGTTTACTTCCAGAGCAGGGCTTATCAAAGCGTCATTAGGCTGCTGTGATGCTCCCTTCTTATATTTGTGACTAATGATCCATGTAATATCTGTCCTTTCCCCCCCAGATGGACTGTTTTCCATCAACTCAATGCTATTTAGAATACTCTAGAGCACTGTGTGTGTGTGTGTGTGTGTGTGCGTGCGTGCGTGCGTGCGTGCGTGCGTGTGCGTGCGTGTGTGTGTGTGTGTGTGTGTGTGTGTGTGTGATTTATTGGTTCAATGACATGAAGGAACCTCTAACAGCATAAATTTGAGGCACAAGGACAGCTTTAAAAACTCCAAACAAACTATAATAACCTTTTTCAATGTTATTATAGTTTTGTTATATGTAACTCCCATTTAGACCTGCTAAATGGTTTGTTTTGCACTAATTATCACGGTAATGACATTCACATTCCGTATTTGACATTTGCTACTCGCATACATCTAGGTGTTTTCATTGTTCCAACATTGTGAAATGAGCTTCAAAGCGTTGTTTGAAAATTAAAATTAATGGACTTCAAAAAGGAGTCGTGTGTTTGGGGTCAAACAAGAATCAGCACAAGATTGGGGGTGAAATCAGACTATTAGTAATAGAAATGGTGACAAAACCACATCAGACATGTTTGTTCCTGTTTCAATTGTTGAAATTTACATTTGTACACTTGTGAAATTGAGGAAAAGCTTTATTTATTTTTTTTTTTTACTTTGTAAAGAGTTCCTCAGGAGATGTTTAAACAGAAAGCACCTCAAAGACACCAATGCCACTTGTCCTTTTTGCTTTGTTCAGAATGAGGTTGTCCTGCAGTGAAAGAGAGCTGAAGTTCATGAATGAACAAGTTATTTTAGAGCAGGAATGTCAAAGTCAAATACACAGAGGGCCCAAAAAAAACAAATTTACAAGCCAAGGGCCGGACTGGTTCAATGTTTATTTTGAGGGGGTGATATAAGAATTTTTTTTCTTCTTTCTGCACTCTTTTCATTCAACGTTTTCTTTTTGATGAATTTGTTTTATTTTGTCTCTTTTAAATGAATGAATGAATTAAATAAAATATTAAATAGCTTTACATCTGCTAAGTTCTTGGCATAAATCAACACAGACATGTTCCTGCTTTTAGTATTTTACATTGTTTTATAATGTAGCTGTTGATGTTTCGTTTTTTATTATACAATTTTCTTGTGATTTTTAATTAATATGCTTTTTGTTTACGTTTGGCTGCAAGTATAAAGCTGTGAAATTCTTCATTTTCTTCAGCTGATAGCTGTTGGTCATTAATTATGATGAAGTTTAGCAACTTCTCGGTGAACATTTGAGCTCCGTGGCTTCAGCGGTGTGTTTTTCTTGTTCAATCCGGGGCGGGCACTCTGATTTCGGTCAGCCGCTCTCAGCCTGTCCCTCCTACGAGACGGTCAGACAGCGGGTCGGACTGGACGCAGCTGGCCGCGGTCGGTCTCCCTGTTTCGGTTCAGCGAGAGTGGCGTCCCGCTGAAGCCCCAGAGCTCGAATGTCCAACGTAAAACTAACTTGACCGCGGTTTAATGTGGCGCTATGGCTCTGCAGACATTGCACGTTGCTGTCTTGCAGTGTTTAGTGTAAAATACTTCCACACAGCAGACGTGTTACGATGGAAAGTTGGCTAGCTGTTAGCTAAAGTGCTACTCACTCAGTCCACATGCTGTAGCTGGCTGCAAACTATGAAATGGATTTCCTGAATGTGACGTGAGGCGGATCTTATTGCTCTGGGTTCATGAGACACGACTCCGTATCGGATCGGCCCCATCCCTACTACCGTTGCATTGTGGGGAATGTAGTGTTGGTGCATGCAAAACACCAGCAGGCAGCTGTGGCCTGCGGGACGTTTCTAATAGTAATTAAATATCATCCAGGGGGCCATAGATAATTAATTTTGGGCCAGATCTGGCCCGCGGGCCTTGACTTTGACATATGTGCTTTAGAGTTTACTAAACCCGAGAGAGTGATTCTGTTCAGCTCCAGTTTGTTCTGCAGTGCAGTTAAGACTGTTAGGAAATCTGAGGATTAAATGAAATTAAAAGTAAGATGATAGTCACATTTTGTCAAGCTCTAGTTTTATATCCAAGCTGCAGTCAGTGCTTTATTTACTGACATTTACTAGACCGTTTTAAAACAGCAATCAAACCAGTGGAGGTTTGGAAATGTCTTGGAGAGGTGGCAGTGAGGTTTTTGACTCAAATATTTAATGGAATATTTGAGGGTGAGAAAATGCCTGAAGAATGGAGAAGAAGTGTGCTGGTTCCCATTTTTAAGAACAAGGGTGATGTACAGAGTTGTAGCAACTACAGGGGAATTAAGTTGATGAGCCACACAATGAAGATCTGGGAGAGAGTTGTGGAAGGAAGGCTTAGACAAGAGGTGACTATCTGTGAGCAGCAGTATGGTTTCATGCCAAGAAAGAGCACCACAGATGCCATCTTTGCTTTGAGGATGTTGATAGAGAAGTACAGAGAGGGTCAGAAAGAACTCCATTGTGTGTTTGTGGATTTAGAAAAAGCATATGACAGGGTGCCAAGAGAGGAGGTGTGGTATTGCATGAGGAAATCTGGAGTGGCAGAAAAGTATGTTAGACTGGTACAGGACATGTATGAGGACAGCAGGACAGTGGTGAGATGTGCTGTAGGAGTGACAGATAGCTTCAAGGTGGAGGTGGGATTGCATCAAGGATCGGCTCTGAGCCCCTTCTTGTTTGCTCTGGTGATGGACCGACTAACAGATGAGGTCAGGCAGGAATCCCCATGGACTATGATGTTTGCAGATGACATTGTGATCTGTGGTGAGAACAGGGAACAGGTGGAAGAGAACTTGGAGAGGTGGAGGTATGCACTTGAAAGAAGAGGAATGAAAGTCAGCCGTAGTAAGACAGAGTACATGTGTGTGAATGAGAGGGAGGCCAGTGGAACAGTGAGGCTACAAGGAGCAGAGGTCACAAAGGTGCAGGACTTCAAGTACTTGGGGTCCACTGTCCAGGAAAATGGGGAATGTGGTAAAGAGGTGAAAAAGAGAGTCCAGGCAGGATGGAGTGGATGGAGAAAAGTTTCAGGAGTGATTTGTGACAAAAAGGTGTCAGCAAAGGTCAAAGGAAAAGTTTACAAGACAGTGGTGAGACCAGCTATGTTGTATGGTCTGGAGACAGTGGCATTGACAAAAAGACAGGAGAAAGAACTGGAAGTGGCAGAAATGAAGATGCTGAGGTTCTCCTTAGGAGTGACAAGGATGGATAAGATCAGGAATGAGATCATCAGAGGTACAGCACATGTTGAACAACTGGGAGATAAAGTTAGGGAGGCCAGACTGAGATGGTTTGGACATGTCCAGAGGAGGGACAGTGGGTATATTGGTAGAAGGATGTTAGAAATGCAGCTGCCAGGAAAAAGACACAGAGGAAGGCCAAAGAGGAGATATATGGATGCAGTTAGAGAGGACATGAAGGTAGTTGGAGTGAGGACAGAGGATGCAGAGGACAGAGTGAGGTGGAGGAGGATGACTCGCTGTGGCGACCCCTGAAAAGGGAAAAGCCGAAAGAAGAAGAAGAAGAATCAAACCAACTGATTAAAAAAAAAAAAAAAATAGATACTCATATAACATAATGTTATCATAATTCTTAAGTATTTTTAAATACAAAAAAAACAAATAATACTTGATATTTTTCTAAACTAAACCTTTGCTCCACAGTCACTGGTTGACTTTAAAAGCAGCATAAAGACTTTTCTTTTTAAGCAAGCCTATTCTGCCTCCACATGATTTTATCTTTGATCTTAGCTGATATCATTATTGATTTTACTTGATTTTATCACTTGTTTTATTTTATTTATTTTTTAAGCAAGCCTAATCTGCATCCACATGATTTTATCTTTGATCTTAGTCGATATTATTATTGATTTTATTTGATTTTATCACTTGTTTTATTTTGATCTTTGCTTTGTTACACTTTGTAGCACTTTGAGATTTTTATTAATGAAAAGTGCATTATAAATGGAATTTATTATTATTATTTTTATTGATGTCAATGTCATCATACTGGAAGTGTCATCTACCTACGTTTGAGGATGATACCCTTACTATAACAAATCATCAGGTTCAAACACTTCATTTAGCTCCATTAGATTAGCATGAATATCCTGTGCTCTATGAATTATGCTGATAAATAATAACTACTGACAATTATTTGACCGATTGTCACTTCAACGATGACTGGACTATCATATTAATAATCCATCCATTAATGTTCAGTCAGGTCATCTAGACATTTTTTTTCCTGAGCTGTTTCATCCTTCATCCAAAGGACTTCTTCAATCTGAGGAGCCACAAACAAACTGAGTCCCAAAAGCAGCACTCCTTAGTGGAAAAAAATCAGTTTGCTGGTGATAAGATGGCCTCCGGGGCTCGCCCTCTCCCCCATCAACTCCTCTGTGCTGCTTGTGGAATTCAGTTTGTTTGTGGCTCCTCAGATGGAAGAAGTCCTTTGGATAAAGGATGAAACGTCTCAGCAAAACAAGAAAACGTCCAGATGATCTGACTGAACATCGTTGGATTTTATACCTGGATTACTGAACACGATCTTTGGTGTTTTGAACCTCTCCGGTATTAGCCTGGTTGATACCAGACCCATGTCCTTCACTTCGCTTTGGACTAGGGTCTGGCATCTCTGCCATAGACAACGATTTCTCCTGGAGATTTTTGAATGGACCAATCAGAGAACAGGAGGCAGAGTTTTGTTAGTTTAGCCTGACGAGGTCCAGGCTATCAGATAAATTGCTCAGAAACCACTCGGTGGATATTTTTTCTGCCACCAGTGTGTAATTATATGTCTTTAATTTACTGACTGTTGGCCTAGATGAAACATTTGAGATAAAATTCGATTTTTTATCATTTATTTTCGTAGCGCACCCGAGGCTGTTTGGAAAATATCAAACCGAAACTATTTAATATCCAGCAGATTTGACCATTTCGTGAATTGATTTAGGAACTGTTAAGCTCAGGAACACTTCTGATATAACGTCAGCTATGAACTATATTTTTTCTCAGCAGAGAAATAATAGTTTTTTACCTTGTTTTGATGAAAATTCGTTCGTGGCGGCAGCCATTTTGAATGACGACGTCAGTCGACATCGTTCAAAACTCCGCCTTCTGCTCTCTGATTGCTCAGGAACACTTCTGATATAACGTCAGCTATGAAATCTATTTTTTCTCAGCAGAGAAATAATAGTTTTTTACCTTGTTTTATTGAAAATTCCTTCGTGGCGGCAGCCATTTTGAATGACGACGTCAGTCGACGTCGTTCAAAACTCCGCCTTCTGTTCTCTGATTGGTCCGGTCAAAACCTACCGGAGACATCCTTGTGGATGGGAGAAATGCCAGACCCAGCAGTGAAGGGAAATGAGAATTGAGCGGAGCTGCGTAGGAATGGCGAGGGCCAGGCTACTCCGGTATAACTGCTTCAGAGGAGTTGACAGGGGAGAGGGCGGGCCCCGGAGGCCATATCATCACCAGCAAACTGTTATTTTCCCCGATGGGAGTATGCTGTTTGTGGGACTCAACTTGCTTGGTTACTCCTCAGATTGAATAAGTCCTTTGAATGAAGGACGAAACATCTCAGCAAAAAAAGAAACATTCCAGATGACCTGACTGAACATTGTTAGATTTTTGCCTGGATTACTGAGCATGAACTTAAGTGTTCCATCCATTCATGATCTTTTACTGGCTTCTTCCTTTTCAGGTGATGTGGTCACTGTTGCCCATATCCAGTTATCACTGTGTGAGAGGCGGGGTACACCCTGGACAGGTCTCCAGTCCATCACAGGGACACAAAGATTAAAACGAGACAAACAACTACAGGTAGTCCCCGATTTACGAGCGCTCTGATCTACGAGGTTCCAGACTTACGAGCTGGCGAATTATTGGAAAAAACGCAAAAAATACTGAGTTTTCCTGTGTTTTTTCACCACAGTTCGTTAGCTAAACATGTGGACACACGTTTCCGATCATTTTTATGCACTCATAAGCAGTTTTTCGATGAAAAACGAGTGTTTGTAGTCGCGCTAGCAAAACCGTTCCAATTTACGAGCGAATTTCCGGACTTACGAGAAGCGTGGCGGCCGTTCCAAATTACGAGATTTCCGGTTTACGAGCGCCTCGTTGTAACGGATCTCGCTCGTAAATCGGGGACTACCTGTATTCACTCACACCTAGAGACAATTTAGAGTAACCAATCAGCCTAACATGCATGTTTTTTGTCTGGGATTGGAAACTGGAGTACCTGGAGAAAATCCACACAGGCACAGAGAGAACATGCAAACTCCACCCAGACCGGGCCCCTGGCTGGGATTTGAACCGGTGACCTTCTCGCTGAGAGGCAACAGCTCTACCAACTGAGCCACCATGATGCCCCATATTCATATTGACATGTTTATTTCAGTAATAAAATTTGGATGTTCGCTCACTTTTTTTTCTCCAAAACAAATTTTTTCTTCAACACCTTTTTCCGTGTGTCGTGTGGTTGTATCTTGAATTTATAACTGCCTGAAACAACTGTGAATACTTTTCAGAAATATGAACATTAGTCATTTCTGCTTCACTGTTAACACCACGGGCGTCGCACTGTGAGGGCTGACTAAGCAGGAATTCTGACTCCAACTTCTCACCAAATGTAGCAGATAATTAACGTGAGCTCAAACATGACATTTTATAAGTTCTCAGGATTTTGTGTAAGTGACAAATTTTTGTTTAGAGTTTGGTGTTGTTGTTTTTTTGCATGATGAAAAATTAGTCCGCAAAATTACATTAAAATAAAACAAACTACAGTATTAGACTAGTGGGGACAGCAAGATGACACAAATTTAGTTCTTGTTACAAGTTAGTATAATTTTTTTAATGACCAATCTAATTTACAATGTAAAAATGGCATATATTTTTGTTTAGCAGACTTAATCCAAACAGCATCTGCCTCGTTGATAATTATGTTTTAATTGTGAATACTAATGTGTTTGATATATGTTTCGAAAACATTCATTCAACCTTTATTTAGTCAGGTAAATCTCATTGAGCCTCGTGGACTCATCTACAAGAGCGACCTGCTACAAACTAAAGAATGATGAACAGCAATGGTAGAATTTCCTTAAACAATAAACAATAGAAAAACATTTGTTTTTTTGTGGCTCACATACAGATGTCAAGGACATTTTTTTCCAGTCTCTAAGCTTTGCCAAAACTGCTAATTGTACTTTAGGCATATTCACTTATCATATTTTCTGGACTATAAGGCACACTCAAAATCCTTTAATTTCCTCAAAAATAATCAATGAACCTTATAATCAAGTGCGCCTTATGTATTAATTATGGTTGTGCTTATGGACGTTGAACCAATTTTATGTGGTACATGGTAGAGTTGCACTGGGGTCCAAAAAAAATCTGACCCGACCCGGCCCCAGCTGCAGGCTGCAGCCATCTTCTCCAAACCCGACCTGATCCGACCAATTAACAGTAATTACAGGTCCGAACACGAACCTCCCCCCAGGAAATTTTTAATTAAGCTTTGACTGCTTATACCGCTAACTATTAATGGTTGGCGGATGTGCACGGCTGAAAAAAGAAGGCAGAAGATCAGAGCTGAGGAGCCCTCAAAGCGCATTAAATGCTTCCCCTGCATTGGTCTCTGCAGCTCTGACATGTCAGATATTTTATGCTCTCACCTGTTTGGGTCGTCGGCTTCACGTGTCGGCGGAGTAAAGCGGCTGAATGAACGTCCATTTGGGTTGACGGATCGCTGGCAGTAGTCCATCTGTAGCTTAACTGAACTTTTTACCTCTTTCAACCGGCTGGTCAGCATGCGGTCAAATGGCCGCGTGAGGCTGGTGAAAGTGTGTCCACTATGGAATCTAAACAGTGACGTAAGGGGCGTGAACAAACTGTTTAGATTCCATAGTCCACGCATGTCCCTGACTGTGGGACCTCGTGTACATAATCTCGTTTTCATCACATGTACCACATGCGGTGCAAATGACAATAAAGACTCTCTGACTCTGACTGACTCTGAATAAAAAGCCAAACACCAATCCAGCCTGCACATTAAAGCTGCAGTATGTAGCTTTTTTTATGAACATATTTCTTCACTCTGTCACTACCTCCTGACAGACTGATGTTAGCCAGGTAATCTCTGAAAAAAATTAAAAAAATATTGTCCCCTTGCTTCTCCAGGTGGTAAATAAGCATTTCTAAAAAGAAAAGGTGACCCGCCATTTTCCAGCCAATAAAAACAGAGTTTGTAACCAGCCAATAAAAACAGAGCTTGAATTTGAATCAGCCAATAAAAACAGAGCTTGAATTTGAAATTCAACAGACCACAAGGGGGCAGAGCCACATATGGCTCTGAGGGGGAGGGATCAGAATGCTTTGCCTGTTGAAAATATTTCTAACTGCTGCAGTTCTACAGAAACTGCATACTGAACCTTTAAGCACATTATTATGACCCGGCCCAGTCGGAATCTGGGTTGGGCGGAGAAGACATGTTTAAAACTGTACAAATATGCTTTTATCAAAATTTGTGGATATCTTTTACCTATTCTGTGAAGGTTTGTTTGCAATAAAAGTTCGACACTAACACTTTGGTGTGGTCCTTCTTACTCTTCATTGATTTGCTTTTAAAGCCCGCACCTTCCTTGTTTAAGTTACTGCACACGGCCCTCATCAGCATTGTTTTCTGATGCATCAGGTCGTTTAATTAAAGTGTTTAATGCACCTACATCCTCAGTACAAAGCAGCAGGGGGACAAACTTTGCCTGCAACTCAAGAAATGAATGTTTTTTTTGTTTTTTTTGCTGGATCTGCTGAATCTTTTGATTCAACATGGTAGCATCTAACCACAGGTCGACTCTCCATTAAGCTGTACATCTTAGTAGTTCTACATCTAAACTGTTTTTGGAAGAAGAAAAAAAAGTAGGTTTTACATAGTGAACTCCATCTGTCAGTTCTTACCGTCTCTTCTTATACAACTCTTGGAAAAATGAAATGCAAAAAAGGCAGTAATAGACACAAAGTCAGAGCTGAAGCTCAAATCTTGACTTATTTTGCCCTCGTATGTGTGTGTATGTACATTTGTTTGTGTACATACGTGTGTGTTAAAACTCGGTCTGTGAGTGTGAACCCAATGGTGCAGGCAGGCTCAGGGAACTTGCAGGATAAAGTAAATATGTATTAACAGAATAACAGGCTGACGATGCAGTAATAGTCACATAGGTGAGGAACAAGGAAACACTGAGAGAGACAGAACCAAACATCTTGGATGACAACGCGCGGACACTGGGAACATGAGACGCAGACTTAAATATAAACGCTAATGAACAGACAATGACAATCACCTGTGGAAGGACAACAGGTGGCAAAGGCAGGAGCTGATTACAAGAGGTAGAAACACTGAGGAGAGCAGGACAGAAGAATAAGAATCACACAAACACGCACAAATCCTCTCTGTGTGTGTTCATGCCTGTTAGTAAAATATGTCATAAACCACTGGATGCATTTTCTGAAAAAATAAGTAAGGTAAGTCTTCATGAAATGTACACATCTACAACTGATTATTTTCGGAGACGATTCAAAAAAAGATGCCACAGCAAAGCGATCTTAGAAAACACAAATAGGTATGCTTTATTCAGAAAGTTTTACAGATGTTGTGCTAAAATGTGCTGTGTTTGCAGCTGTGAGTCATTCCCAACACATGACCCCAAGTGCATAATGTTTATTCACCAAAATGGTCACAACTTGTAGTGTATTGACATAAGATGATCCAAAACTCTGCGATAAAAGGCAGTGGGTGATGCGCAGTCTTTCAAGTAATGTTAGGCCTTTAAATTAGTTAGAATTATTATTTTATTTAGTTTCATCTTGACACTCTTTAATGCCCTGGAAAAAGACAGACTGATCCTGTGCGCAGAGCAGCTGTGCTCCTGTAAGTATTGAGAGGTGGATTAACATGACAACAGACTGTACATATGGCAGAGATCAAACAATTAACCTGCTGGTGATTGGCCCTGCCATTAGGGTGCAGTAATTAGAGTCAAGTGGCCCTGGGACCAGACTGTGGTAATAGGAGGGCTCGCTGCAGGGAAGAGTCAGACTGAAGGTCTGTGTGACCTCAAGACTTCATACTTCTTGACATTTTTCAAACTCTTAACAGCCACGCTCATAAATTTATGTTTACTTGGTTTCGTTCTGTGCAAAAACACTTTTTCCCTCATATCTCAGCAGTAATATTATGCTTGAATCCACCATTCAGATCCATGCATCACATTTTAAAGCTTCACTTTTCTGTATCTCTGTTCTCAATTTAAAAAGTTCCCTCGTACCTGGTGTGTCTGCTCCTATTTGTCTTGCAGGACAAGTTGTCAGCGTTCCAGCACTGATGTTCCAAAGACAAATTCAGGCTGCCTCCCCCGGTATGTGAATGATGTGTTTCTTCATCTGATTCAGGTATTGATCGTATTTGCAGGGAGCTACAACTGCAGCCATTTTATTCAAAGTTCGGAATTAGAAAGTCAATGGATTGTTTAATTTCGTCCAACACCTGGGACTGCGAATTCATGAGCGCATGCCTTCACCAATAACAGTTAAATTGACTCAATGCTAAACGTTTCACCAAAGGGGAGGAAATATCAGTCAAGTTTGGATTTTGTTTGCCTTGAGCTGGTTTGTGTGAAGACAGCCAAATGTGAGAGGAAAGAAAACATAATTTAAGGCTGACAATGGTCCTGAACCATTACCACTTCAAATTTTGTTTTTTTGCTCAAATGCTTAAACAAGTTTTTTTTAATGCTAGATAAGTGTTTGAAGGGAATCTTACAAGTAAATTGGTAACGAGTTCCGTTTACAGTGTCTATAAAAAGTTTTCACTATCTTGGGTGTGCTATGCTTTTATTGATGTCATGAATCAATCAATGTCAATAAAATTACATTCATTTAAAATTCAAAAATACTTTATCAATCCCAAAGGGAAATTAAATGTTGTTGTAACTCATCTCATTAAGATGTTTTATAGATACTGATGGCTGTAGACAGGAAGGATTTCTTGTAAAGGTCTGAACCACAGTGGATCCAAAGAAAATGGCTGCAGATGCCATCCGATCTGTCCACCCAGACTTGGATGGCCTCTCAGTTCCGCCCGTATCCCAAGAAGAACTGCTCCCTGAGTGACGGTCACTCATCCCAGCAGCCTGTCGAGTTCCTCATCACTGCGGACAGCCAGCTGCAGGTATCAGGAGATGATCCCGCCCGGTCCTTGCTGTCATGAGCCGTGTTTCCTGCTAGTTTCAGGATCTCAGTGGTTTAGGCAGTCGAGCACAGCCGGCAGGTAGATGGGAATGCATCTACGGCACCTCCTTTTTCAACTCATTTGACATTTGGGGCTGTGGTTGAGGTATTATTTGAGATTTTGAGATGTTAATCAGTGGCTCCAGCTTGTAAAACACCACCTTGTTATCATGGTTACGCCTCATAACAAATGTCCAAAAGTAAAAAGGTTTTAGTAAAAATCCTTCCAGCTGCACAGCATCAGATACCTGAGGAAACAATCATCCAAAAAAATGTGATTTACATCCAGAAAAAGAGGAATTAAAGTTTCCAAAAGCAAAACCTCAGAATGAAAGTAACAGAGCTGCTTCAACATGCAGCCACCCTGAGCGGCGCAATTTTATAATCTAGATACCTAGAAAACTGGACCTTCTTCAAAAAAATTAAAATCTTCACTGTCGAAATCAACTCAAAATTCTACACAATAATATAAATAAAATTAAAATGTGTAATGTAAAATAAGTAATTGCATAAACATTTCCCCCTTTAAATTTTCTGTTTAAATTTTTATTTTTATTTTTTCCCATTTATAGATGGCCTCCCTTCTCACCTTACAGCCATCCTCTCACACCGATATGATTTTTTTTTAAGAGAGAAAGGAAAGTTAAATAATATATATAATAATTCTAATATGTAATGTAAAATAAGTGATTGCATACATATTTCCCCCTTTAAATTTTCTGTTTTAATTTAATTTACAGAAAATATTTTTGAATAGTACAAGTTGGGATGGAAGCAAAATGACTTCCAAGACAGTAGACATCCCCAGGAGTTCTATTAAAGCCATCACTGAGAAATGGAAGGAATATGTGACATGTAAATCTACCAAGAACAGGCCATCCTTAACACTAGGAATACCAAACATATGTACTTGTACATATTTTACATATAGCTCCCATGGGAGACTGTAAAATGACAGATTGAGGAATTTGCATTCCATTAGGTGTGTGTGACCCCCTGGGGCTGAAGTCTTTTGTGTGCTCAAAACATCCCCCCAGTAGCAAAAACAAAACATCTCCCCATATTCCAACAACAACATTCCTTCTGCAGGTTGAAAGTGCAGCTTTTTACAACACAGACCAAACTTTTGGAGATGTTGATGACTCTTTGCAAATGTCAACGCTAGAAACTTCAGTTTATTTTATAGATACTGTATACGTTTTATACTTTTTATACTACTATGCAAAAACTCAGGACAGTATTACACTTTTATTATTTCATTTTATGCTTATGTTCATTGGGTGTTTGGTGTTTTAGGGGTGTTTGGTGTTTCAGTGTTGGTGTAAATTTTCATACTTTTATACTATTATGAAAAAACTCAGGACAGTGTTACACTTTTTTTTACTATTTTATGCTTATGTTTATTAAATGTTTTAGTGTTTAGTGTTTAGATGGTTACTGTTGCACCGAGGGACTGAGAGAAACGCAATTTCGGTCCTGTGTATGTCCTGTACATATTGCAGTTCTGACAATAAAGTTGACTTTGATTTGACTGCCTCTAAGCGAGCAGGTCCCCGGTTCAAATCCTGGTCCGGGGGCCTTTCTGGGTGGAGTTTGCATGTTCTCTCCGTGCATGCGTGGGTTTTCTCCGGGTGCTCCGGTTTCCTCCCACAGTCCAAAAACATGCATGTTAGGCTGATTGTTAACTCTAAATTGACCCTAGGTGTGAGTGAGACAGGTCCCTCTTGTAAATGAGTCCCCGTGGCTCAACGAGTCCAGCCTGTATAAATAAAGGTTGAATGAATGAATGAACAAACTGATATGGAGAGAACACAAATTCTGTAAGAATAAAAATACTAAATCTATTACAGTACTGTACAAAGTCAGAGACCCATTGAATGATAAAGCTCTGTATTTGTTGTATAACACAATCATTTTTCCACACTCAAAAGTATGAATGTTTACATGAAAACTGGAGTGAAACAACTTTATTCAATTTTATTTCACTCAGCATGTAGCTTGCAGATAGGCAGATAGGCAGCCGTGGCATAGTGGTAATGGCACTCGTCCACCGATCGGAAGGTTGGAGGTTCGAATCCCGTTTCCCCACACCATGTGTCGTTGTGTCCCTGGGCAAGACACTTAACCCCGAGTTTCTCCCGGTAGGACTGGATGGCGCCTTGCATGGCAGTCTGCCGCTACCGGTGTATGAATGTGTGTATGAATGGTTGGATGGTTGGTATTGTAAAGCGCTTTGGGGCCCCTCATAGGGGGCTGGAAAGCGCTATATAAATAAGCTCCATTTACCATTTGTCCTTCGTCCAGGAAGGACAAAGATGCCTTCCTGACAAAACCGCCGTTCACATAAAGCGCATGTGTCTCCGCGGAGAAACTTATGAACCGACACGGTCCATAGCAGGGTTTCCAGGCCGAAGGCCTGTAAGTCGATGTCCTCGTAAGTCGGGGACCACCTGTACAATCCCGCCGCCTTCAGATAAAAGTGACCAATGCAATCCCGCCTTGACCGTGGAATAGGTGATATTTAGTATTTTTATTCTTACAGAATTTGTGTTCTCTCCATATCAGTTTGTTCATTCATTCATTCAACCTTTATTTATACAGGCTGGACTCGTTGAGCCACGGGGACTCATTTACAAGAGGGACCTGTCTCACTCACACCTAGGGTCAATTTAGAGTTAACAATCAGCCTAACATGCATGTTTTTGGACTGTGGGAGGAAACCGGAGCACCCGGAGAAAACCCACGCATGCACGGAGAGAACATGCAAACTCCACCCAGAAAGGCCCCCGGACCAGGATTTGAACCGGGGACCTGCTCGCTTAGAGGCAGTCAAAGTCAACTTTATTGTCAGAACTGCAATATGTACAGGACATACACAGGACCGAAATTGCGTTTCTCTCAGTCCCTCGGTGCAACAGTAACCATCTAAACACTAAACACTAAAACATTTAATAAACATAAGCATAAAATAGTAAAATAGTAAAAAAGTGTAACACTGTCCTGAGTTTTTTCATAATAGTATAAAAGTATGAAAATTTACACCAACACTGAAACACCAAACACCCCTAAAACACCAAACACCCAATGAACATAAGCATAAAATGAAATAATAAAAGTGTAATACTGTCCTGAGTTTTTGCATAGTAGTATAAAAAGTATAAAACGTATACAGTATCTATAAAATAAACTGAAGTTTCTAGCGTTGACATTTGCAAAGAGTCATCAACATCTCCAAAAGTTTGGTCTGTGTTGTAAAAAGCTGCACTTTCAACCTACAGAAGGAATGTTGTTGTTGGAATATGGGGGAGATGTTTTGTTTATGCTACTGGGGGGATGTTTTGAGCACACAAAAGACTTCAGCCCCAGGGGGTCACACAAACCTAATTGAATGCAAATCCCTCAATCTGTCATTTGACAGACTGTGGTAAGTGTAGTACTCATCTGAATATTCTATATGGCTGATTCCAAGATGGCGCCCGTAAGCATGGCTGCGTGTCCACCTCTCCTGTGGGTGTTTGGAATTTTTGTGTTTTGTTCGTTCTTCATTGGAGACATAACTACACTGCTGGTTTATGATCGGAAGCAGCTTCTGGATTTACGGTTTGCTGCCGCGGATGTCGCTGATTCGGGCCAGTATGAGCGTACCTCGGGATCGGGGAGGCCCCCTCCGCCCCCGTTGCTCGGAGACGAGCTGCCCGTTTACCTCCGCTGCTCTTCGCACCAGCCTGCACGGAGAAATCGATCGACTCGGAGGAAGAAACGCGGCTCACGAGCTGGCCGGCTGGTGAAGCTCAGAGCCCGGCGTTCTGCCTCGCTGTCTTCAGCTGATGGTCTCGATTCTCATCGCCAGTCTCCCGCGTGCACGGACCAGGAAAACAACGGGGATCTCCGGCCGGAGCAGCTCTCTGTGGGCAGCGAGCCGCGGACGCGCGCTCCCCCACCAGCTGTTAGCACATCAGCTGCTAGCAGCTCATCAGCGGCTAGCTCGGATATCATCAAATTCTGTGTTGTCAACGCCCGATCTGTTTGCAACAAAACGTTCATCCTCAGGGATTACTTTGAAGAGCACGACTTGGACTTTTTCTGCATCACAGAATCGTGGATGTCGTCGGGTGAGTCCAGCGCGCTGACGGAAATAATACCACCAAACTGTTTGTTTTTTAACGACCCGCGACCATCAGGTCGTGGCGGTGGGTTATTAACTATCTTCAAATCAACTTTTGACTGTAAACAACTGTCCATTCCAGTCTCCTGCTCTAGCTTTGAGCTGACTGTGTTTGAACTCGGACATTCACCTGTAACTTTGTGTGCTCTTGTCTACCGGCCGCCTCGTTCTAAGAACTTCATCAGCGAGTTTTCTGATTTCTTGGCTGAAATTACAGCTAAATATTCTCGGGTCGTCATTTCAGGCGACTTCAACTTGCACGTGTGTTGTCCTGAGAAGCCCATGGTTAAGGACTTTTTAGATTTATTGGACTCATTTAATTTAACTCAACACGTGAACTCTCCAACGCAGCAGCGTGGTCATTTGTTGGACCTTGTTTTAACATGCGATGTGACTGTTTCAAACCTTGAAATAGGAGACAATGTATTCTCAGATCATAGGCCAGTGAATTTTCAGTTCACCATCCCCCATGTAAATCCTAAAACATGCATTTCTGCACGTAAAGGCAGGAATGTTAACCATTTAACTGCCGCACGTTTCACTGAGGTTTACAACAATGACATGTTAATTCAGCCCCCGGGGTTCCTCTCCAGCACTGAGGAGCTGACAAACCAGTTTGACTCTGTTTGTTTAAAGACTTTGGATAAAGTAGCGCCTATCAAAACGAGAAGACCAAAACTCAGGGCCGAACCGTGGCTGAATGACACTACCAGAGCTGCGAGGCAGCAATGCCGAAAGGTGGAGAGGAAGTGGAAAAAAGACAGTCTGCAGGTCTCTTTTGAGATGGTAAAAGAGAGCTGGCGCCGATATCAGAAAGCAGTGATAACTGCTAAATCACAATACTTCGCTGATATCATTGCTGCAAATTCTCGTAACCCTCGAGTTTTGTTCTCCACCCTAAACTCTGTTCTCCACCTCACTGAACAATCACCCATGGAAGCCTCGACTGAGCTGTGCGAGAACTTCCAACATTTCTTTTTAGATAAAATCGCAACCACCAGGGCTCTCATTTCTCCTCCATCTCACGATCCATCCATCCCACCTCAATCTGTTGCTGTGTTTGACCATTTTGAACCAGTCTCTCTGTCCTCTCTAGAGCAGGTCATGTGTAGCCTGAAACCATCTGGCTCCCCCTTCGATGTGGTCCCCCCTCGGCTTCTAAAGGAGGTTTTTCACACTCTAGGTCCCTCCATTCTCTCTATTGTTAATAGCAGTCTATCCTCGGGTGTGGTGCCAAAATCATTAAAACATGCTGCTGTTCAACCCCTCCTGAAAAAACCAAACCTCGACCCGTCAGTATTATCCAATTTCAGGCCTGTCTCCAGACTCCCATTTGTTTCTAAACTTCTAGAGAAAATAGTTGAGTCCCAACTAAAGTGCTTCCTGGAGGATCACGCTATCCCCGAGCTATTCCAGTCTGGCTTCAAATCCCTCCACAGCACTGAGACTGCCCTACTGAAGGTTTTTAACGACATCTTTCTATCCAC
>JBBPBX010043523.1:0-27880 GCA_038048925.1 Garcialebias charrua | reverse complement strand
TAAAGCCCGAGATACACTCATGCGTCCTCAGGTACGCCACCATACGCGCGCATTTTGTGCGCATGTGTTTTGCTGATATGCTTCAGCATATGTCAGAAACTCAGCTCCTTGTTGTAATATGAGCTGCTGCACATGGAGGGGACTCAACTGAGCTCGCTGATTGGTTACTTGCTGACACGCCTACTGAAATGATTGACAGCCAGCTCATGTAGCGCCTTGAAGACCGCGGCGGTGTTCATGCGGTGTTTCTACTATATATGTTGTAAAAAGTTCTCTCAGAAATAAAAATAATAACAGGGAGTGCTTTTCCTGCAGCACACAGCCCACCAGGGATATTTAAAACATCGCCGCACCCAGGTAGGACCTGAATTCATTCATTTCATTTCAATCATCGAGTGAACGGAGGAAGAAGCGGTTACTTGACTTTAGGCAAAAAAACAAAAGAAAAGGCCCGATCAGCGATAAAGAAGGGGAATTTATTTCATTTGTGTAACATACAAAACAGTCCGGCGCCGATAAAGAAGGGGAATTTATTTCATTTGTGTAACATACAAAACAGTCCGGCGCCGGGGAAGTTTATGTTCAGACACCGCGCATCGCGTATGCGTATGTAAAAAAATACTTTTGCGCGTACGTGCCCTGAGGGGCTACGCGGGGCTACGCTTTTGCCACAGCGTACGTACGCTGGCATATCGTGAGGACGCATGAGTGTATCTCGGACTTCACATACAAAACAGTCCGGCGCTGGGCAGTTTATTGTGAGACAACGCGCATCGCGTACACGGCCGTAAAATATGAGCTTTGCGCGTTCGTGCCCTGCAGGGCTACACTTGTGCCTCTGCGTACGTACGGCGTACGTACGGCGTACTGCCTTACGCAGAGCTCTGCCAGGGACATTACTCTCAACATTGTGTGAGTTAAGGCCAATGAAGACACTGTTGAGCTTAACAACAGGAAACTCACAAACTGTAACAGCACACAAAGAGGCTAGTCTACCACACACATGTCCTTGTCACTCATGGTTCAGCTGGAAAAACTAAAAAACAGCTAAGCATGATGGGAAAGACAACACAGCCACTCCCCTTAAAGAGCAACTCCACACCCTGTGGATCGGTAACTCCTCCTTCCAAAATCTCCCTGAAAATGGGCGTGTCGAGAGACAAGGAGGGGTGGAGGTAGAGTTGTGCTTTTGTTCACGCCTCCACCTGCAACAACCTAAAACAAATTAAACCTCTAGCCAACAACATACACCAAGCAACAACAAAGAATAAACATGTAGATGTATTTATCTATTCCACCCATTCCATCCAAAACCAAAGGCCTAAAAAAATGAAAATGAAAAGAAAAATAAAACCGCTTGTCAGGAGTGAAATGCAGCACTTCCATATAAGGTATGCACTTCTCATCTCTGCAGGGGATTGGCTCTGCTTGAACCACCTTTGTGACATCAGAGTGTACAAGACACATCAGAGTGAACAGTCCTGACCAATATGAAAATTAAGGTGCAATAACCTCTGTTCAACCCAAAGGACTACCGTAAACACAGTTTTAGACCAAATATTGCCAATTTACACAGATATGCACAATTATGTGAAAATAAACACAGCCATAGTGCTAGATAATATTTCAAACACATTCTAGGGAGTTTATCAGCTAAAAAAAAGTTAATTTTGGATTTAGTCGCACTTTAACCATTAAGGAAGTGGATTTTGTTGTCTTTCCCATCATGCTTAGCGTTTTTTTAGTTTTTCCAGCTGAACCATGAGTGATAAGGACATGTGTGTGGTAGACTTGCATCTTGTGTGCTGTTACAGTTTGTGAGTTTCCTGTTGTAAGCCTCAATAGTGTCTTCATTGGGTATATCTAAACACAATGTTAAATTGAATAATCTTAGTACAAAAATTTCACATACCTGAACAGTATCGGATCGGAAAAGTATTGGTATCGGACGATAACCAGTTCTTAAGTATCGGTATTAGATTGGAAGTGAGAAATGTGGATCGGTGCATCCCTAGTATGCATGCACTGTAGGTATTCATGCATGTATGCATGCACTGTATGCATGCATTGTATGTATGCACTGTAGGCATGCACTATATGTATGCACTGTATGTATGCATTTATGTCTGCACTGTATGCATGCAATGTATGTATGCACTGTATGTATGCACTATATGTATGCACTGTATGTATGCATGCACTGTATGTATGCATGCACTGTATGTATGCATGTACTGTATGTATGCACTATATGTATGCACTGTATGTATGCATGCACTGTATGTATGCATGCACTGTATGTATGCATGTACTGTATGTATGCACTATATTTATGCACTGTATGTATGCATGCACTGTATGTATGCACTGTATGTATGCATGCACTGTATGTATGCACTGTATGCATGCACTATATGTATGCACTGTATGTATGCATTTATGTCTGCACTGTATACATGCACTATATGTATGCATGCACTGTATGTATGCATGCACTGTATGTATGCATGCACTGTATGTATGCACTGTATGTATGCATTTATGTCTGCACTGTATGCATGCAATGTATGTATGCACTGTATGTATGCATGCACTGTATGTATGCACTATATGTATGCACTATATGTATGCACTGTATGTATGCATGCACTGTATGTATGCATGCACTGTATGTATGCATGTACTGTATGTATGCACTATATGTATGCACTGTATGTATGCATGCACTCTATGTATGCACTGTATGTATGCATGCACTGTATGTATGCACTGTATGCATGCACTATATGTATGCACTGTATGTATGCACTGTATGTATGCATTTAGGTCTGCACTGTATGCATGCACTATATGTATGCATGCACTGTATGTATGCATGCACTATATGTATGCATGCACTGTATGTATGCATGCACTGTATGTATGCATGCACTGCATGTATGCACTGTATGTATGCATTTATGTCTGCACTGTATGCATGCACTGTATGTATGCATGCACTGTATGTATGCATGCACTGTATGTATGCATGCACTGTATGTATGCATGTATGTATGCACTGGATGTATGCATGCACTGTATGTATGCATGCACTGTATGTATGCATGCACTGTATGTATGCATGCACTGTATGCATGCATGTATGTATGCACTGTATGCATGCACTGTATGTATGCATGTATGTCTGCACTGTATGCATGCACTGTATGTATGCACTGTATGAATGCACTGTATGCATAGATGCATGTATGTACTGTTTGTATGCATATATGTATGTATGCATACACACATTATTCTTTGCTTTTGTTAGAGCTGTGTGGTCATGCCCAGTTTGATATCTGGACAAAACTACCATTTTTATTTTTAAGACTGTTTTTAAAATTACTCTGTTGTTAGTTTTTACATAAGTTATTTGAGTAATTCTCAAAACAATGTTCTTGTAGTTATTTCTGTTTTACAACAACCAGTTTATACCTTTACAAATAAAAATTTGTAACTATTTACTTTTTCTTTTATTGACTTTATTCTATATTCACTTATATTACTATTACTTATAATATCACTTACAATATTTACTTTATTCTTTTGTCACTTTGTCTCCATGATCCTCCATCTGCATGCATAGACCAAACTCTACAGAACAGTTCGGTTCTGTGGGAACTTTGAATATTCTGTGTCTACCGGACCCGGTTCTGCAGGGCAGTCATCATCCATTGCCCCAGTTGTTACAATCATCATTCTGCTAACAGAACCATGTTGCTAACAGTACCAGTGTTTTTATTGATTTTATTGTTGTCCATCTAAAACAGGTCTCTCTTGTAAATGAGTCCTCGTGACTCATTGAGACTAACCTGTATAAATAAAGAGTAAATTAAAACAGTAAAGTTCTAGTGTGTCATGATATTCTTCCTTTTGCCCATTATTGTGCCCTAACAGAGACATTAGTCCAAGATTATATATTTCATATACTTAGAGAACATAAATCATGCATGATCTGCCCATCATGTCACCTGCCAGACACGAGTACACAACAAGACTCTCGTCTGTGTAACCAAATGAAGTGGTTCTGATTCTGAGGTCTTGTTCACTGAAACTACTTCTTCTTCTTCTTTTAGTTTAATGGCGGATTGCAAACAGTGTTCAGGTGCATACCGCCACTGTTCACTGAAACATATTGTTTCATGTATTTTAAAATATTGTTAGCACGGCACTGTTTCTAGAAATGTCTTCTGGAATACGGTTCCCAAAATGTCACAGTGCTCATTCCAGTCTGTATGTGTGTGTGTGTGTGTGNGCATCTTATCGGATGATCTCAGAGCCTGCGAGGGAACTGAAGAGAACAGGTGTTTCAATGTGCGTTCATTTATTATTCATTTAACGGCTGGAATAACGGCTGCAATACACCGAAGATACAGCAGATGGGAGCATAACAAAGCTCTCCCATTAACAACCATTGAACAAATTACTGCTTCATATTTCAACACTCCCACTTAATTTTTTTTACAATGGTATTAAAACACAAGATAGTGGTGAAATAAATTTTAACTCAACTTGCAAGACTAACTTATTGTTAACCTTCCAAAAAACTAACAAACTACAAAGCAAGACACCCTGATGCATGCTCAATAATACAAAGAAAGACATTCTATCACAGATTTACATTGGAAAAAGTCCAGTCTTTCTTCTAAAATAAACAGGTACCTTCTTGAGCTGCTTGACTGAGAGCAACATACTCAGCTTCTGCTGTTGAAAGTGCAACCGTTGCTTGTTTTTTGCTCAGCCAGCTCACTGCTCCTCCACTGAGTAGAAATATGTTGCCTGTTGTTGAACGGCGGTCGTCCTGGTCTCCAGCCCAGTCAGCATCAGAGAAACCAGTCAAATATTTGTCCTCTGAACAGTCATACTTTAGAGCAAGATTAGCAGTGCCCTTTAAGTATCGAAGAATCCTCTTCACAGCAGTCAGATGTGCAGTATTTGGATTTGCTTTGAACTTTGACACTGCACTCACTGCTTGTGCTATGTCTGGTCTTGTTGTCATCGCCGCATACAGTAGACTTCCAACCATGGACTGATATGTGCTTGGATTGACAGGATTACTGACACCATCATCCTTTTTCAGCTTTACACTTATGTCAGCAGGGGTTGCAACAGGATTTGCTTTGTCCATCCCATATTTATGAAGAATCGTTTCAATGTACTGTTTCTGATGAAGAAAGATGCAGTTTTTTGTTTTGTCTTGAATAACTGAGACGCCGAGGATGTAGGACAGTTCACCCAAGTCCTTCATTTTGTAGCGTTCTTGGAGAGCCAGTTTTAACTCATCCATTCTTTCAGTTGACTCTGTAATCAGCATCAGATCATCTACATAAACTGCAATTATCTCCAGCTCCTGTGACGACCTCACAAACACACAGGGATCCGAGGTGCTCTGCTTAAATCCAAGATCCATCATGAATTTTGTGAACTCTTTGTTCCAACAACGAGGAGACTGTTTTAGTCCGTAGATTGATTTTTTTAGTTTGCATACAAGATGCTCCTGACCTGGTTTGATGTATCCCTCAGGTTGTTCCATGTAGATTTCTTCTTCCAGGTGTCCATTTAAAAATGCAGTGACAACATCCATTTGATGTACATGTAAGTTATTCTGGATGGCAAAGGACAATAATGTACGAATTGAGCTAAAACGTACCACAGGTGAAAATGTTTCATAGTAGTCAGCACCATAAAGCTGTGAGTAACCTTTGGCAACAAGTCTGCACTTGTATCGCTCCACTTCTCCATCACTTTGATGCTTGACTTTGAACACCCATCTTGACCCAATGACCTCTTTGTCCTTTGGTAGTTCCACCAGATCCCATGTTTCATTTTCTTCCAGTGACTGGTATTCCAAATCAGCCGCTTCTTGCCACTTTTTTGCATTTGGACTCTTTAATGCTTCTTTCAGTGTGACTGGTTCCATGACAGAACACACATTAGCACAATGATCAACAGTCACCATATCTGCAAACTCGTCATATCCATATCTCTTTGGAGCCCTTCTGATTCTGCTTCCTCTTTGAATAGTTTCCTCAACAGTGACGTCATCATCAGTTGTTTCGTTTTCTTCTGTGATGGTAATCACCTCTTTCTCTGGGCAGGAAACGTCCTCCTTCTGTTTCCAGTCAAAGTCTGACTCATTAAAGATGACATCCTTTCGAATCAGAATTCTTCTTTTTTCTTCATCGAACAGACGGTATCCTTTTGCGTTGTTTGCATATCCCACAAACCTGAGCTTTACAGCTTTCTTGTCGAGTTTTCGTCTTTCAGCGTCTGGAACATGTGCATAAGCAACACAACCAAACACTCTCACATGGCTCATGTCAGGTTTTTTAGCAGACCTTCTTTGGTAGGGTGTCTCTCGCTTCAGAACAGATGTCAGCAATCTGTTTTGTATGTAGGCTGCTCTTGCTACAGCTTCAGCCCAGTACATGTTTGGTAACTTGGTAACTAGCATGCGACGACATGCTTCTAGCTGCTTCAACCAATGTCCTGTTTTTTCTTTCTGCAACTCCATTCTGCTGAGGTGTATGAAGGCGGAAAATACGGTATGTCTGTCACGTTGATATCTCACTGTCCCACAATAGTTGGGAGTTGGAGTCTCAAAATTATGGGAAAATTGAAAGAAAGTAAGTACATCTACAGTTGTGGTTCCATTGAATTCTCAGTGTTTTGTGACCAAGTTGCCAGCAGTGGTCCAGCTTCATGTTGCTTAGCCAGGTTTTGAAAATAGCCATAGTCAACATTAGCATTTCCATGTTGACTTCTACCCACATCATACCTTCGCCGGTTTATTTTGCTCTCACCTTGGCAGCTGCCCCTGATTGATCTAGTGGAGTACACTTTTGAAATGAAAATATTGTAGGCAGATTTGAAACAGTTTCTCTGTAATCAGTATTGACCATCAGCATGATTTTTAGACCTGGACATTTGCCTCTGATGTTTTCTGTCCAAGTAAAGCCCTTGTGCAGAAGGGCAGGAGTCAAGATAAACCTTGAGTTTTCATGAGATGGTTGAAAACAATCACAACAAGGTTTGGGTGGGTTTGAGATGCCTGTCATTACAGGCATCTCAAACCCACCCAAACCCACCCAAACCCACCCACCTGTGACTATTTTCTGAACATGTTCACATGACAACATTGCCTTTCAGCTCAGCTTCTTCTTCACCACAACTAGAGTGGTGCAACATGTCTTTGCTGTAGTCAAAACCTCTGTCTTTAAGTCCACTTCTGCTTCCATCCTACTCATGAGTAAAACTCCAAGATCCTAAACTACCTACAGTAGTCCCTCGTTTATTGCAGGGGTTTGGCTCCAAACCTGCCCGCAATAAGTGAAATTCCGCAAAGTAGCGATGTTATATTCATTTTAATATTTATATATATATTAAGGCTTTAGAAAACCACCACAATCTTGCAATGTTCTAAACTCTTAAATCTATGTCAATTTTAACAACAAACATATATGTACCATTGGCGTAGCCAGGATTTTATGAGGGGCAGTTTGTTTGAAGAAAAAGTGGACATGTAGCTTTTGTTTAGAAAAATTGAGGTAGCTGATTGGTTATTTGCCGACATGCCTACTGAATTGATTGACAGGTCGGTGGGGGGGGGGGGAAAGGCACGAGCCGGCAGCTGGCTCTGGCTGCAGCCGTTGCGGTGTTCTGTGTTTATATTAGGGATGCACCGATACCAGATTTTTGAAAACCGAGTACAAGTACAAGTACTTACATTAAAGTACTTGCCGATACCAAGTACCAATACAAATACTAATTAATATTTTTAAAAATCATTCTAATTAACTTACTGTTTATTTTCATTAGACACTTCAAACATAAATAAACAAAGTACATTACTATTGGTAATCTTTAAAGTATGTCCAAACTTGTACAAAAAAAATAAAATGTTTTACATTTGAACTCTTACATAGTCAATGAAATGAAATGAAACTGGTATCGGGTCCTGTAGTATCGGAACCCTTTTATGAGTACGAGTACGAGTAAACGCACATGGTATCGGACCGATACCCGATACTGGTATCGGTATCGGACCGATACCCGATACTGGTATCGGTATCGGTGCATCCCTACTNCCTTGTGAAAAATGTGTGTGTGCATGCGTACATTGTAATGGTGGTGGGTTTGTGAGGTAATACACACCAAACACGAGCTTTTGCACTTGTGTTTTTTCACATTTAAAGGTGAAATTTTCAGAGTAATTAAACCAAAAGTTACTGGCCTGTGTCAAAATGCAAAGTTTTCCTAAGAGTAATTGCCAGTTGTGCAGGGATGTCAAATGTGATGCACAGTGGAGGCAGGAGATGTGACTGATTCTCCTTTGGGAGTGTCACTGTGTTTTAGATGCTGTTATGTGCATATAAATGGAAAAAGTTTGAGAACAAGCCTTTTTTTCTGTCTCCAGCCAGCTGTGCTCACAGAAGAACAGTTGTCAACCTGTCCTCACGTCAAAGTTGCCTGCATGGTCGCAAAAATGTTGTATCCTATATCGTAAAGTAATAAAACATGAGGTGACCTGACGTGGCTTAAATGGAGACTCAGAGTAAAACTAAAAACTAACAGCGGTGTTGCAGAGCGTACGTCTCCTCGCTGTGCCCTCGTGTTCCATCTGTTCATCTCCCTCCATTCTGTGTCCTTTTATTTTCCGCGCTCTGTTCCAGAGCATCAGCCGAAGGATCGTTTCTTCAGCCCTGGAACAAGCAGCTGCTGCAGACCTCCCGTTTATGGTTGCATCATCTGGTTTTTATTCCCACATCATTGTCACATTAAGGAATCCTCCTTGAAGAAAGATTTTAAAAAGTCTTAGCGTTGTGTAAGTATGAAGCTTTTCTTCTTTTCCTGTGCTTAAAGCAATGGTTCAGAACTTTTGAATTGGCAGTTTGTGGAAAGATTATTAATAATTAATGTCTTACCTGTCACAGACAGCTTTTTGAGCAGCTGCAGTTTGAAAAAAATAAAGATTATTTCTAATGGAATCAATGAGCTAATGTGGATTGCTGCCATTTTAAAACTCAATTTGGGATTCCAGTGTGTCCAGGGTTCTTTTTCTCCTTCCTCACCATCCTGGAGAGCCAGGCGTGAGCATTTCCCAGGGTGGCCTGCAGGGTGACCTGTCTCTGCTGTGAGACACCAGTTACTCATAGCTGAGGCTGAATAGGACGAGTCAGCTGCTTCTTAAGGCTGAGCTAAGACGTTGAAACTTAAACTGAAACTTTACCCGCCAGCCCTCCTGGGACCTTTAAGTAAATCTTGTGTAAAAACTAGGGATGCACCGATACCAGATTTTTGAAAACTGAGTACAAGTACAAGTACTTACATTAAAGTACTTGCCGATACCAAGTACCGATACAAGTACTAATTAATGTTTTTAAAAATCATTCTAATTAACTTAAACTGTTTATTTTCATTAGACACTTCAAACATAAATAAACAAAGTACATTACTATTGGTAATCTGTAAAGTATGTCCAAACTTGTACAAAAAAATTAAATGTTTTACATTTGAACTCTTACATAGTCAATGAATTTAAATGAAACTGGTATCGGGTCCTGTAGTATCGGAGCCCTTTTATGAGTACAAGTACGAGTAAATGGAGTTAATAAGTTAACTTAGGTTCGGGAGCAGGGCCACGCCCAAATCACGCCTCCAATTATCCCACGCAACCTACTTATACCTCGCTCACCTATTCATCTCATCTCAGTTCGTTACGTTTTGTCGACCCCAATCCCCCCTCTCCCTTCTTCCAAGTTTACTCTTCGTCCATAACCATGCTTTGCTTTCTCTTGCTCAGGTTTCCGTCCGGGGGGGTTCATCGTCGGGCTCGGGAAGGAAAACAAGTGAACCGTTCCCGAAGGCCAAACCCCACGCAAGAGTCTTCTCATCCCAAGCCCTTCAGCACTCTCCTCGGACAACATCCTTCAGCTCCACTCATCCCTTCATCCCCTCATCCCTACTTCCATATTCCCTTCATCTACTCATCCATACTTCCATCCTCTCCTACATTCATTCATCCCCTCATCCCTCCATCCCTTCCTATCATCCCTACTTCCACATTCCCTTCATCTACTCATCCCTACTTTCATCCTCTCCTACATTCATTCATCCCTTCATCCCTCCATCCCTTCCTATCATCGCTACTTCCATATTCCCTTCATCTACTCATCCCTACATTCATCCTCTCCTACATTCATTCATCCCCTCATCCCTCCATCCCTACATCCCTTCCAATCATCCCTACTTCCATCTTCCCTTCATCTACTCATCCCTACTTCTCTCCTACATTCATTCATCCCTTCATCCCCTCATCCCTCCATCCCTCCATCCCTTCCTATCATCTTTCCTACATCCCCTTTCTTCCCTCAACCCTACAACCCCTCATCCCTTCATCCCTCATCTTTTCATCAATAAAAAACTTAAACTTGTGTTTTGTGGCGTGGTTCCTTGCTAATGAAACGCACATGGTATCGGACCGATATCGGTGCATCCCTAGTAAAAACAGTCCTTACTTGTGACATCACCTGTGCTCCTCTTGCAGTCATCGCTTTTGTGAGCATCTATTTGTTCCATGTGAAAGCCCACTTCAATTCTCCAACACAGAAAGCCATCTATTTCTTTTAAAAAGTTAAAGGATAAGCAAACTTGGCCTATCATTAGTTGGAAAACCCACCTGCCTGCCCGTTCTCATCTGCCGCTCCCTGCCTCCTTTGCTCCTGCCTTGAACTCCTGGAATCCACAAACCTGCAATAAAAGGGACAATCGGTGAGAAATTGTATCTCATAAAAATCCTGCTTTAGCTATGTACATAATAATCAACAGCAAATTATTTGTCCTCACAGATGCCAGTACTTCCTGTACATTTCAAAATAAAACATTTGACTTGCCTTCTGCTCTGTCCTGCCTCTGTTAGCGGTAAACTCGGTCTTAAATATAAACAAACAAACAAACAAAATAATAAATAAAATATCATTATTTAAGGAAATATAATTAATTGATTTTATTGATAATAAAATTTGTGTGCAGATTTTGTTCTAAATCGTTTTGTCAGGTCTACATGACTTTGGCGGCATGACGGCTCAGTGGTTAGCAATGTTGCCTCACAGCAAGAAGGTCCAGGGTTCAATCCCAGGTTGAACCTGGGATCTTTCTGTGTGGAGTTTGCATGTTCTTCTCATGCTTGCGTGGGGTTTTCTTTGTGTACTCCAGTTTCCTCCCATTGTTCAAAAACATGCACGTTAGTCTGCTTTCAGGCCCAGGCCTCCCTTGCAAAAGAGATCTGTGATCTCAATGAGATTTGCCTGCTTAAATAAAGGTTAATAAATAAATAATGAATCATTTGCTACCAGTACCTCTTATGTCATTTTCAGTTTTGCATGACATGGTTATTATAAATCTACTTCTATGAATATTTGAAGTTGTAAAATGTAGCAGCAGATAGCTGTAGCATATTCAATCCTACCTGGTGCACTTCTCTCAGGTGTAGTATATTTCTGTGCATACTTGAGCATAGTGAAATTAATGTTGGTGTTATGGAAAAGAAAGTTTGAAAATAGTAAATATGGATTGCTTTTTTTTAAAAAGCATTTTTCTATTATGATCTAATTTGTGCTCGGATTAGCTGCTAATTTGTCAAATGGTTAGAAATAAACTGTAGTTTTCCAAACTGAGGCCATTCTAAGTTCTATAGGTAAATAAATTCATAACCATCTCACAAAATCCTATTTTAAAAGCTATTACAGTGTCTTATCCTTTACAGAAGTAGCATTACAATGAATTCATGATGTCAGGACACAGTCTTCCTGCAGCAAGTCTCAAAACTCCATATTCTTTTCTTTTTTTTTCATCTTTTACATTAGTTTTCAGTTACCTGATGTTTTTTTCTTTCTATCTATTCAGCTCTCCAGTGTCTGTATTTTAGACAGCTCTGCCTAATGGCTTTTATAGATGAACATTCTTGTGCCCAAAGTAAAATATAGCCCAGGTTCAAGCTACATTAGGCAGATGTGTTACGCATTGGACAGAAAAAATATTAAAGTTTGGCAGACTGGTCTGAAGTTTCCAAACTCCGACTTTTTAATAGACATTTTAATAGACCTGAAGACTTTTAGCATGATATAAATGGATCATACGAGGTTGTTTCAATGTTCAGTTGAACATCTGTCAAGCAGATAAGAGACAAACTAACTATACTGTATTCTGTGGCCATGTCTCTTGTTTGTTTTAATACAGTCCAGGAACATTCTGTGCAAAATATATTTTCAGCTGGTAGACCTTTGTGCTCGGAAGTTTTCAAAGAGCTGTAAAAGCACAGGGCTGTTAGAGTATTTTAACCTTCTAACCGTAGCAACAAACACTACCTTGAGATTGTTTAAGTGCCCTCAGAGCTGAAAACACAAAGATGGGTGGAAATGACCAGGGTGAACAGCACATACAGGTTCTCTCATGTTACATCCGTCTGCTTTTATTCAGAGCTGGAGCATCCTTTTAGTGTGGTCCCGGTTTCAGAGAAATGAAGGTCGAACACAGCAGTGCCACTACCATTACCACTCTCTTCATTAAACCAGTGAGCACACTCTGTAAACAGCAGGTTGATGGGAACACAAAGACCCCCTGATATGAGTGGAATGAGCTACAGGTCACAGGAAGGACATGAAGAAGGTCAGAGAGTCTCCATCCATCCATTGTCTTTACCTGCTTAGTCCATTTCAGGTCACGGGGGTCACTGGTGCCCGTACCCAGCTGTCACCGTGCGAGAGGCGGGGGACACCCTGGACAGGTTTCCAGTCCATCACAGGGACACAGAGACAAACGAGACAAACAACCATTCACTCTCTTACTCACACTACTAGAGACAATTTAGAGTTACCAATCAGTCTAACATGCATGTGTTTGGTCTGTGGGAGGAAACTGGAGTACCCGGAGAAAACCCACGCATGCACGGAGAGAACATGCAAACTCCACCCAGAAAGTTCTCTGGCTGGCATTCGATCTGGCAACCTTCTCACTGAGAGGTAACAGCTCTACCAACTGCGCCACTGTGCCACCAGTATTACGCCAAAAATACACTACACGCGTTGCAGCTCCGCCCCGCTCCGGTCCGACCTCCGCAGCAAATACGCACCCATTATAATCAATGACAGAATTTACACTGGCTCCGCACGGCGGCGGCGAGCTGCGGAGAGCGGACGGCAGTCCGTCAAAATTAGAAATTTTTCTATTTCTGCCGGACGCCGGAGCTGTGCCGGAGTCAACTTTTGAAGATTACGTCGCACCAACAGGAAAAGGAACGAGCACAACTTCCGTATTTACAAAATAAAATCACCACGGGCGGACTAATCCTAGCTCTATACGGATTTATTTGTACAAAAATGCTGTCAAACTATCATTTATGACTACGCCTACAAACGCAATACAAGAAATAAAAAGAAATACAAGAAATAAATAAAGTATTTTATTCTGAAATGTAATACATCACTTCCTGTTGCTCAAACCATGTCCTGTAGCTCATTTACGAGAGAATATCAAGGCAGCAGTATCTACAGTTGTTCTCTTTCTTCCACCGAGTGAATTGTTTTGTTCTGACTTACTTATTTATCACTTGATTTATCGCGCGATCTCGCAATTCCCGCGCATGCGTCTCGGAGCAGCGCATCCACTCGGACCTGAGCGGAGCGCAGGTAATGGAAATTGGACTCGCACAGCTGCGACCTGCGGAGCGGGGCGGAGCGGAGCCGCGTGTAGTGTATTTTTGGCGTTACACTCTAATCAGATACCTTACTTTCTGCCGTACACGTTGCACCGTTGTATAAGTTGCATCAGTCCAAATATGTCTAATAAAGTGGAAAAAACTAAATAAGTCAATTCGCCATATAAGTCGTATCTATTATGCGACACCGCTAACGTGTCGCGTTATGCTTCACCTCCGACCATCCGGAATGTGTGCCAGTGTTGTGCCAAAAACCGATTGGCTGCCAAATGGCGGCCACAGGACCGTGCAAGGGAGGACTTTGACAAGAATTTAAGAAGATTAACACTTAAAAGCAATTATTTGTTTGCTCGACATTATAGCAAAGATTCAGTTTAACTTTTCCTTAATAAATACACTTTAATGATCATATCAGCTGCAATTTGCTTGGGCGGCGCAGCAAAATGCAGCTGATTTGACGTTTGCTCCAGGAGTTAGAATAGAATAGAAAAAGCCTTTATTGTCCCATGGATGGGAAACTCAAGTGTAACAGCAGCAACAGATAAAAAGATTTACACAAAAAGTTCCTAAAATGTAAAAAAAAATATACAGTATAAAGAAAAGAATAAAACAATATATAAAGAAATAAAATAAACAATATAAATAATAATGCTCAATATGTACTTTGTATTGAACATTGAGAATGGCAGACTGTTTACAATACAGTATAGGCAGAGTATGTGTTTTAGCAGAGGTTCCCTTTCATTCGGTCTCTCGGTGCAACACAATTGCTATGGGAATCAGCGCCTCCGCGCGGTAACCTGAAGTAATACACTCACGCCTTTACGGCTACGGCGTCAGCGTCGCGCCAGAGGCCCCGCCCTCTGGACATTTAAGTGGCTGACGCCCGTCCATCTTTCTCTTTTTGCCCTTCACCTTGCAAATACCTGAAACACTCTTCTCGGATCTTCTCTGTATCTCCATCGCTCGACCAGAGGTGAGCTCGCGCCCTACACAGAGCATACAGAGAATCTTCTACTGCAGACTGCTGGGCTGGCAAAGGCTGGCCCGGCACATTTTTCTTCACCCTGAAGTTTTCTTCTCCTCTCTCCACAGAATGCTTCGCTCGAGGGCGCTGACTGCGCGACACCGCTACCCTGCTAACAACTAGCAGGCTAGCCGGCGAAAGCGACACGAGGAAGGAGACGTCTCCGGACGACGTTAGCACTGCTAACGGGCTTAACTCTTCTCAGCCACGGCTCCCGAGAAGGTAATGCGAAAACCCAAAACTCAAAAGAAGACCAGCAGGCCAGCGAGCCCCAGCTCCCGTGCCTTTTTTCTCTTCTGCTTTTCTACTGCTCGGTTAGCGAACGCTAACCGCGAGGCATGCTACCTGCTAAGCTAACGAAGCTAACAGGCCAGCAGCCCCGAGCAGCTCGGCGAAAGGACGTCCTCGGACGAGGAACTCTGGCAGGCCGTGAGCTCCGGCTCCCGAGCCTGCTTCAACGGATCTGGATACCCCCCCTTTTGTTCAGCAGCAAATACCCACGAGGCCTGTCCGCTCTGCTCTGGGATGCTACACGCAAGGACACTCGAAGCTTTTCTCGCGGATGACCCCGGAGAGAGGAGAGTGGAAACAGAATAACTCCGCCGTTATCTGGCTAGCTCCCACGCAAAGCTGGGCACAGCTAATTAAAAAATTAGTTCCACAATTTCTAAAACGCTTATTAATTTTTTTAGGTCCACAATTTCAAAAGCACAAATGTCTTATGAAAATTAGGGGAAGCTAATCTAATCCGCTATTTATATATTTCTATATTATATATATATATATATATATATATATATATTATATATATATATATTTATATATATATATATATATATATATATATATATTTATATATAGCCGGCAGCGTTATCAATATTTGCACTACACTGCCAACTGAAAAGTAACAAAAATGATCCTAAAAGGATGAAATTACAAAAATCAAAGGATTTATTTAATACTTTACGTACATATATTCTATTCGGCCACGAAATTAACAAAAAATAGAATGATCTTTTAATCCCTAAAACCACGTTTAAATCTCAAATACACGGGTGTGTCGCCACCGCATTTATACATAAAGTAACCCAAATACATGAAACTAACGACTCGCCGTCGAATGGTCGACACAAAAGACACAATAAAATCATCCGGCCACGTTAATTTGGCTTGAAACAGCGGGGTTCTCTACGGATTTATCCATTAGTAACCCAGCACAACCAACAGGCAGACACAGCGTTAGCGTCTATAGGTAGTCAACAGATTTAATGAAAAGTAACTAAAATACATAAAAATAACGACTCACCGTCAAATGGTCGACACAAAACCCTCAATAAACTCCTCCGGCCACGTTAATTTGGCTTGAAACAGCGGGGTTGTCTGCGGATTTATCCAAGTACCCAGCACAACCAGCTAGCCACAGAACTAGCCCTCGAGTTCACGTCTGACCCGGAAGATGTCAAGATGGAATAGTCCATTTTTAGTAGGGGGATAAAGAAATCGACCGTTTTTTTAATTGCGTATTTAATGATCGTTTTCATCGTAACTATAATTATTTTTATGTTAAATGTACATTAACAAGCAGGATCAATGTTAGTTATGTAGGTGACTGCACGGGGCGAGGCGGGGCCGGGGCCACTGCTGAAATGGGACCCCCAGGCATTTACCTACATGGTCTGTTCTCAGCTCTGCCCCCCTTCCCCTCACACCCTTCCTCCTTTCTGCTGTTTACGGTGGGGAAAAAGGTAAAACAAGCAGCATAAGAGCTTGTAAATAAGTTTATTGGTTTTTACTGATAGATAATTAGTTATTAGCGGTACTGCATTTTAAATAAAAATAGCACAAATCCGCTTATGAATTATAAAAGTTAGTCAATTCACAAAAACGCTGACAAAAAGTTTAGGTCCACTGTAAGCGGATTAGCGCTTTAGCGCTACCTAGCGTTCATTTGCCCACCACTGCTCCCACGGTTAGCATGGCTAACCAGGGGCACCCACAACAACATGCGGCGGAAGACGACGTTGCTAACAACCAAAGGTGGGCACCGCTAATTAAAAAATTAGTTCCACAATTTCTAAAACGCTTATTAATTTTTTTAGGTCCACAATTTCAAAAGCACAAATGTCTTATGAAAATTAGTGGAAGCTAATCTAATCCGCTATTTATATATTTCTATATTACATACATACATACATACATACATACATACATACATACATACATACATACATACATACATACATACATACATACATACATACATACATACATACATACATACATACATACATACATACATACATACATACATACATACATACATACATACATACATACATACATACATACATACATACATACATACATACATACATACATACATACATACATACATACATACATACATACATACATACATACATACATACATACATACATACATACATACATACATACATACATACATACATACATACATACATACATACATACATACATACATACATACATACATACATACATACATACATACATACATACATACATACATACATACATACATACATACATACATACATACATACATACATACATACATACATACATACATACATACATACATACATACATACATACATACATACATACATACATACATACATACATACATACATACATACATACATACATACATACATACATACATACATACATACATATATATTTATATATTTATATATATATATATATATATATATATTTATATATATTTATATATAGCCGGCAGCGTTATCAATATTTGCACTACACTGCCAACTGTAAAGTAACAAAAATGATCCTAAAAGGATGAAATTACAAAAATCAAAGGATTTATTTAATACTTTACGTACATATATTCTATTGGGCCACGAAATTAACAAAAAATAGAATGATCTTTTAATCCCTAAAACCACGTTTAAATCTCAAATACACGGGTGTGTCGCCACCGCATTTATACATAAAAGTAACCCAAAATACATGAAACTAACAACTCGCCGTCGAATGGTCGACACAAAACACACAATAAACTCCTCCGGCCACGTTAATTTGGCTTGAAACAGCGGTGTTATTTATGGATTTCATTAGTAACCCAGCACTACCGGTGTAACAGGCAGACACAGCGTCAATAGGTAGTCAACAGATTTAATGAAAAGTAACCCAAAATACATGAAACTAACAACTCGCCGTCGAATGGTCGACACAAAACACACAATAAACTCCTCCGGCCACGTTAATTTGGCTTGAAACAGCGGTGTTATTTACGGATTTCATTAGTAACCCAGCACTACCGGTGTAACAGGCAGACACAGTTAGCGTCTATAGGTAGTCAATAGATTTAATGAAAAGTAACTAAAATACATAAAAATAACGACTCACCGTCGAATGGTCATCACAAAACACACAATAAAATCATCCGGCCACGTTAATTTGGCTTGAAACAGCGGGTTATTTACGGATTTATGAAGACACCGAGCGCAGCCAGCTACAGAATTAGCCCCTGAGTTCAACTATGACCCGGAAGTTGTCAAGATGGAATAGTCCATTTTTAGTAGGGGGATAAAGAAATCGACCGTTTTTTTTATTGCGTATTTAATGATCGTTTTCATCGTAACTATAATTATTTTTATGTTAAATGTACATTAACAAGCATGAGCAATGTTAGTGATGTAGGTGACTGCACGGGGCGAGGCGGGGCCGGGGCCACTGCTGAAATGGGACCCCCAGGCATTTACCTACATGGTAGAGCCCAGTCTGTTCTCAGCTCTGCCCCCCTCCCCCTCACACCCTTTCCTCCTCTGCTGTTTACGTGGGGAAAAAGGTAAAAAACAAGCAGCATAAAAGCTTGTAAATAAGTTTATTGGTTTTTACTGATAGATAATTAGTTATTAGCGGTACTGCATTTTAAATAAAAATAGCATAAATCCGCTTATGAATTATAAAAGTTAGTCAATTCACAAAAACGCTGACAAAAAGTTTAGGTCCACTGTAAGCGGAATAGCGCTTTAGCGCTCTCTAGCGGTCTGTGCCCACCACTGCTAACAACGATTAGCGCGGCTACGAGCGGACCACGAAGGACTCCATTGTGAGGTATGTGAAAATGCTTGGACTAGTTTGCTAGCTAACCTTCTCATATTTTGCCTTTTCCGCTATCCTGCGAATCGACGGTAAAATTTATCGCATAACTTAGTGTTTTTTACCGATGCTGTGCTGCTCGAGGGCCCGTCTTAGCACCGCTAGCGGGCTCACAAGTTCCTCCATGTTTAGCCCCGGCTAACAAGGAGACTCTCTGTCCAGCACAGTCCAGGAGGAGGTTTTTCAGCTACCTGTTCAGCTGCGTTACCTGGTAGTTTTTCCTTGCAACATCGATGACACTGAGAGCTTATTCACCCATGAGGCTATGGATGACTCTCTGACGTTAAACCATCTCAGGGCCCAAGGGGCCCTGGCGGGATGGACAAGGACAAGTGGCCTCGGTATTGCAGGCCCACCAGGCAGAAAAGCTACAGGAGCTGCAAGAGGCCACCGGCAAAAGAAGAGGAAAGGAGATGCCCCTGCACCATTACAGGCGCTCTCACTCACAGAAGGAGAGAAAATGCCGAATTTCTACCACCAGTTTCTGTGTTCTTAAGGAACACGGACTAGCTGGTTCGGAACGTTTAAACACACAAGAACACTCAGACCCTTGTGTAATAAAGAGAAATCTCCATCCACACACGACAATACAATCTCAGACTACTGAATGTGCCCTGGTCCCAAAATGGGAACAGGAACCCAGGTTTGCCCGATCACGCAGTATGGGAGCCTGACCTTTTGAGCCCAGACTTCACTTGTAAAATGCTACAAGGAGTTGGTGGTGTGTGTGTCCTAAACAATAACTCGTCTACTGTTATTGTCATCCACACACGACAATAAAATATCAGACTACTGAATGTGTCCTAGTCCCAAAATGGGAACAGGGCCTCAGGTTTGCCCGATCACGTAGTATGGGAGCCTGACCTTTTGAGCCCAGACTTCACTTGTAAAATGCTACAAGGAGCTGGTGGTATGTGTACGCACTAAACAATAACTCGTCTACCGTATGTGTAATGAAAAACAAACACTGATTCATGCATATACAAGAATGAAAGTTCCAGAGCACAGACTACCCTGGTTCTTAACTCACCACTTGGTGAAACACAACCTACTAGGTCAAACTATGAACTGCAGTGGGACACACGAGTTTTGCCTGAGACTGTCAGATCTCGCAATGTCTTCTGCTGGACAGACCAGCCTGCTCCAGAGTACGCGGGAGGGGTCGAAGGTCACCCCTTCCGCACTCAAATGAAGCAAGCAGCCGCTAGACATCCCTCCCAGGGGATGCGTTGCGGGCTCAAGTTCTTCCTGGTGCCCAAAAAGAGATGAATACCTGAGACCGGCCCTGGATCTCAGGACTCTGGGCAAGAAAACAAGAATTTTTCAATTTCAAAATGTTGACACTGCGGCAGGTCCCCCGGTCCGTGAGACCTGGAGACTACGCATGTACAGTGGATTTGAGAGACGCCTGCTTCCATGTGGGCGTCTGGAGGAGGCACAGGAAATTCTTCCGGTTTTGCCTTCAAAGGGAAAGCTTATAAATACAAAGTCTTACCCTTCGGTTTGAAGACTGCTCCTCATACATTTACTAAATGTCTGGATGCAACCCTGACCCCTCTTAGGAATCAAGGAGTCAGGATTATGAACTACCTGGATTACCTCCTGGTTTTTGGCCGGGAGCAGGCCCAGTCACACTCCTGGGTGATCTCTCACCTGGAGTCTCTCGGATTTTTCATAAACCCACAAAAGGAGTGACCTGACCCCATCACGGATTACCGTATTTCTGGGAGTGCAGGTCTACACCATCCGGTACAAGGCATGGCTCTCAGAGGAACGTGCTTCCTCGATTCGCCGTTGCCTGGCAAAAGTTTAAACTGAATCAACGGATTCCCCTGTGAGCGTGCTAACGCCTTTTTAGGCCTCTTGGCGGAAGCCATACCCTATGTGCCACACGCATTGTTGAAGATGCGGGTTCGGCATGCATGGTTAAACCAATAAAAACAACCTGCCCCCATCTGGGTGAGCAGAAAAAATTTAGAATCATCTCAAAGTGCCTGAGGGTCCCGGAACCTTGGGGGGACCTGTCCGTGTTCACGGAAGGGTCCCGTAAGGTAAGGTGTCATCCCGTGTGATCATCACGACGGACACCTTGGAAACAGGATGAGGAGGCAGTCTGCAGAAATCAGAATGCCAGAGGCCTCTGGAATGATCAGGATGTAGATTGTACATCAACTTCCTGGAGTTGTTGGCCATATTCCTGTCAGCAAGATACTTCCTTGATAAAGGTCTGATTGCGGGACAGCACGTTCTGGTGTAATCAGATAACAAAACCACTGTGTCCTTCATTGACTGGGAAGGGGGGACGAGATCCCAAGCCCTCCTCAGCCTGACACAGAGGATGCTCACATGGTACGCTCCAGGATTATTGTCGCTCAGGGCGACTCATGTTCCGAGTGAACTGAGTTACGGAGCGAATGCCCTCTCAAGAGGGCCTCTTTTGGAATCAGAATGAAGACTGAACCCACGACTCGTGGATCAGGTCTGGTCACGGGTTAAAAGAACCTCGGTGGACTTGTTCCCATGCGGAGCCAGTTCACAATGTGACCTCTACTTCTCAAAGTTCAGGGATACCATGGCAGTTGCCTTCTTACAGAGACCTGCTGACTCAGGCACGTGGGCAGCTTCTACACCCACGTCCGGAGTTGTGGCAGCCTTCAGCCTGGCCACTGAAGGGGACTGGCTGAGGGTCTAAGGCCTGATCGTCTTTGCTCCAACAACAACAACAACATACACAAGGGACACCCTTGGTGTTTATGTTTACTTGGGAGTTGCTTCAGTGGAAGGGTTCCCCTCTCCTCTGACAGTTCTCCAACATCAGGATGGGCCTCTTTGACAGTCCTAGTAGTTGTCTGTTCAAGAAGCAGATGAGGGACTCGTGCGTGCCCCTTGTACATAATTTTTTTCCTGGGGACCTGGAAGATTACCCTGTGCTTGAACTGGGTTTTTTACCTCCACATTGCCATCTGATTGCCAGTGGCGTAATAGGTCCCTTGCTCTTTTCCTCCTGCTTCTCAAGTTTTCCAGGGGAAAAGGAGATGTGGAGTAATCACACTAGCAGAAGACGCTTATGCTGTCTCTAACTGGTGTTTTCATCTATGTGTCCAGTGGTAACATCAGGACGATGTTTCTACATGTGGCATTTTTCTTCTCAGGCTGTGCTCTCTACTTACCTTGTGGAGAGCGGCTGGGAAATGCCTGCCGTATTGAGGCAGATGTTCTCACATGCATTTTGCTGAGCATTTCAAGGGCGTGAATGAATTACGTTCCCATAGCAATTGTGTTGCACCGAGAGACCGAATGAAAGGGAACTGAAAGTTATGCACCATAACTCATGTTCCCTGAAGAAGGGAACGAGGTGCAACACATATGGCCCTTTCAATGCTGAATGCTCGGTGAAGTGCATTTATTAGAGAAAGATGGACGGGCGTCAGCCGCTTAAATGTCCAGAGGGCGGGGCCTCTGGCGCGACGCTGACGCCGTAGCCGTAAAGGCGTGAGTGTATTACTTCAGGTCACCGCGCGGAGGCGCTGATTCCCATAGCAATTGTGTTGCACCTCGTTCCCTTCTTCAGGGAACATGAGTTATGGTGCATAACTTTCAGTTTTCCTGAGCGAGACGAAGGTGGCTTGGTATGGAAGGTCAAGTTTCTCATTAATAGTCACTTTTACCTATTAAAACCAATCCTATACAGTAGTTGGTTTGCCATTAGAGGGCCCTCTAGCGACTGAAAATGGTAGTGTTCAATATTTTCAATGTCAGAATGAATGATCAGATCTCAGTCAACAATTGAGTTATGAATGGGGGGGGGTGTATATTAGTAGCTTTGGTGTATAAGTCGCAGGACTTGCAAATTTATGCAAAAAGGTGCGACTTATACAGAGAAAAATATGATAATTGTTCAATTTAGTTACGATTGCACAATATTTTTATTTTGTTGTATTGTTGGTGACAGAGTAAAACAAATGAATAACGTCTCCAACTCATCCTAAGAATCCTCAGTGGTGTTTGTCTGATAATTAGTGCAACAGATATCTATTGTTCCCTGAACATCACTTTTGAATTTGAGCTCATTGGATCCTGGTATTTTAATCCCTACTGAAACAGTTCTTTAAACAAACATCTCTTATGGCTCATCAAGGAATAAGAAGCTGCTCACTGCATCAGTTGGGGGTTAAATAACTTGTCACATCACATCTGTAATTTTCCAATTTGAAACGTACCTGTTGTTTCAAATAGCAGCTTTTTTTTTTAACACATATGTAATTCCTGATGGACATTGCAATAAATTGCTACTTTTTGGTCAGATATATATGATTTATTGTCTCGAGATGGAGAACAAAATCTGTTTTGGGGAACACAATGAGGATGTACGTTAGAGGAGAGATGTGGGCTTCACACCTTCATCCATAATGCAGAAAAGATGCAAGGGCATGTCTGAGCATCATAAATATACAGAGAAAAGTGAAAGCTTCTGGAGACTCCTGAGTTTTTTATCAAATGCTGAGCTAGATAAACACAGAAACAGTCACCCACAGAAAATCAGAGCAGGATTTTGAATTAATTTCTGTGCAGTCGCTATATTAGACTGGTAAAACCTTGCAGAGTTTTAATTGTAGCGGCAAATGGGACTGGGGGAAAAAAAACTTGTTAATTTATTTATAAATCTTATTTGAAAAATATCAAGCAGAAATCCCGCAAGATTAAAATAATTTATTTTACCTTAGTGAGACAACAGAAAATGTGTACTAATGAGTATAAGAATAATTAACACAAAGTCAGGGAGGTTAGAGACAAAATTCAAGGTTTCTAAGACTTTTAATAAGCCCCCCAAGGCAACAGATGATGTGCATCAAACCAAAAGATAGAGATACAAAGAGGGAGAGAGGGGATTGAATGACGGCTGGTGTGCTGATTACTAACAGGAAAGAGGTGGTGAGTAGCAGGAGCAGGGACACCTTAGGACATAATCATAAGAGCAACATTAGGAACATGACTCAGCAGAATCATTCAAATTAAAAACACAATACCAAACAGAAAAAAAAACTCAGAACACAAACAAAAAACACAATAATCTCACAATGTTTATCAGAATCAGAATAAGCTTTATTATTGCATCGAGATACAACGAGAACATGTACCACTTCCAAACAACTGAAGATGACACACCCTCGCTGCTCTCCGCGCTTCCTTTCACACTTCTCAAAAGTGGCGTTTCCACTGGAACCAGCTGGCTTATCGCCAGCGTGTCGGAGGATAATTGCTCCAAAACAATAAATGGGTGGACAAATTTTAGGCGCATAATATTTATTGGTCATGGTTCAGGCTGTCACAGTACAGCCGTCCGAAAGATGGACGGAGCGCATGAAGCTGCTGCTATAAAGTGCGGCCTTTTAATTCTTATTCAGAATACATTTTTTTAGATAGAAAAAGGGACAAAGCCATGAGGACAGGGTAGTGGCATTACAAAAAAGATATCTTCACACCTTGTCCTTACAGGGCAAGATTTAAGACATCAAAACACCTCTGCCAGCTAAAGCACATTTATGAAAACTTTACATATGCGTTTACAAACGAGGCAGTTCGTGAAGCCCTAGACAGTCCATTGTTCTGATAAGATGGTGGTCAGCCGGCACAGTTCTGATAAGACTCTACAGAAGGGGAGGAGAGGGGGTTTGCAATAGACAAAGCTTTTCCTTAGTTTACACATTTCCCAGGAGAAATGCACCACCTGGTGGTGGATGGGTTAAATGCAGAGACTAATTTCGTCATTGTATGGAAACATACAGTGATGACATTGTGTGACATCATCATTATTATTATAAGTCGGCCTGTTCCAAGGCCAGCTGGGGAAAGGTTCAGATAACCCCAATTGTTGATTTATTCAGGCAGACTATTTTCCGTCAGCCTTGAGTCTGTACTGACAACTTTCCAAGGTCTGAAATGGCCAGGTTATGGTGCATTCCACTGGTCCGTGTTTACGAGCCTCTTCAAGATGGTGTTTTCATGCTGACGAGTCCCAAAGCCGCAGGTGACATGCGATTAAAATCACTTCCAACTTACGGTTTTGCTCGTAAATCAGCTGTTTTTGAGTCCTCCAGTAAAAACCAGACCTTCACATGGCAGCTTGTCGAGGTCCAAATTAGCTGTGGCCGTTTTCTTCGTATGTTGATAAGCCAGGATCCAGACTATTCCAAAAACAGGAAGCCTGTTATCATAAATCCTCATTAACCACCAATGCTTAAACAGAACTTCAGCAGATTAGCTAAAGGACCTTCTTGCACCATATTCATCCACCCGGTCTCTACGATCACAGAACAGTAATCTCCTTCACCTTCCTCGAACCAAATTAAGGACCATGGGAGACCGGGCATTCAGTGTGGCTGCCCCCCGCCTCTGGAACTCCCTCCCTGACTACCTGAGAGCTCCACAGTCACTGGTTGACTTTAAAAAAGGCTTAAAGACTTTTCTTTTAAAGCAAGCCTACTCTGCCTCCACATGATTTTATCTCTAATTTTAGTTGATATTATCATTGATTTTAGTTGATTTTATTATTGATTTTTGTTATTTTATCATTGATTTTATCACTTGTTTTTTATTTGATCATTGATTGCACCTTGTAGCACTTTGAGATTTTTGTTAATGAAAAGTGTGTTACAAATTAAATTCATTATTATTATTATTATTATAAATCCAATTATTGGCAATTTTGGCATCCTCAGTCAATAGCAGAGGTAGACCCCCACCCCGAGATATATTCAGCTGCACATCTCGTCCGAGCAGTTGAGGATTCTCCAGGGCCCTGTCGCTTTGTTGAAAATAATTTTTAATACAGTGTATACATCAAAAATCCAGTTGGTCAGATCCAAAACAGTTTCCATTTCAGGAGATGTGCAAAAAATAGGAGCTGCTCCGATACACAGACAGAGAGCAAAAAAAAGCAGGAGGAGAACAGAGAGCGGGAAGGAACGTGTGCGCCTCGTTAGAGCTAGTGAAGAGAGGGAGAAAAAAAAAGAAGAATTATCAACATAGATGTCGCTGGAGCCTGAGAATGGCTACCAAAGAGCTGTTTTTTCATTCAACCTTTATTTAGGCAGGTTAATCCCATTGAGCCTCGAGGACTCATTTACAAGAGACCTGTTTTCAACAAAGAATGATGACAACAGCGACAACCTGACATCACAATGTATTCAGACATAGCCATACTGTAGTCATGTCATGTCACCAAATTTTATTTTGCATCCACATGCAGAGTTGACTATAAATATCGCATAAAAATGTTCTATCCACCCCTTCTTCTAGGGGTTCTTCTGGATAAATGATTATGGGTACAACTTCCTGTCAGACACTGGAACCGCAGTTTATTTGCAAGTAATTTGCATTCACTTCAGCAGATAAAACGCTGTTTTTGTTTTGTTCACATTTATTTAACAACTGTAAAGTTGACTGAAATAGCCGTGCTGAATTCAGGAACCCGTTGTGTTCGCGGCTACATGAACAACCAGTCCAAACTAAATCAGTGGCTACAACAACCGTGTTTTGAACGCGGACCCAAACCAAAAAAAGTGTTCCTGTCAAAAGAGGTACAGTTTCCATCTCCTACCTACAGATGAGGAATTAAGAAGAATGTGGCTGAAACATCCAAACTTGAAGAGACCACCCAATCACTGTGTGTGTGTTCATTTCACTTTGATGACAAACGGCTGGCGGAGGAAAACCTGCATCCTACTTTGTGGCTGGACTACGATAAGAGACGCCGGATCCTCAGAAGGATTCAAAACAGTGACGAGAACATCTGGTATGATTTCAAGTGTATGAAGCAGCATTATAGTATTTGCTGGTCTTCAGTACAATTTTCTCTGCAATTAACCCGTGCTCAGTGATGGAGGACTTGGCTGTCTGCTTTAAGGTAAATAAGAGTGTGTCCCTCCTCTTTTAACAAACACGGCCGACCTTATTAATATGTAGATACTAAAATACACCTCAGAGCTTTTCAGGTTGTTCATCTCTTCACCGTTGGAAGTAACCGAGTCAGTAAAGTAGCTAAATACAGTATGCTACTCTGCAACCCCTTCTGCAGGTCGTACTACATCCCTCCCTCGTCTGCAGCAGGCAGCGGGATTATTACTGGTTTATTATCCTGTTTGAGCTCTGACAGGTGGTGTTCCTACATGTTTAAATTAAATCCACAGTACTCAGAGAAACTACATTAGCTCGTATCCGTACCAGAAGCCGCACACATAATTCATGCAAGGCAGCATGGGGCTTAGGAATAAGGTGGATGAGGTTTCTTTGCAGAAATATCATGACTGGACTTTAATGTTATATACATGTACATTTTTTACATGGGATTTATAAATTAGCAGTTCTACTGTTTTAAAAAGAGTTGTTTTTAATGAATCGCCTGACTGATGGTCAGATTCTCTTAAGTCTGTCAGCACAAATACTTACGCAGAACCATTTGTTGTCAAACAGATTGAAGGTCTCGCAGCTCTGTCACTGTTTACTTAAATGTCCTTTGAAAAATGATGCTACCAAACGAGCCCAGATCAGTGAAGTGTGAAGGCTGGTTTATACTTCTTGTCGCACGTCTTCTACCCCCCCGTTGAGTGAACCCAGCGATGACGTAATTGCGTGTGTGTCACCGACCGCATTGAGTGTTTATACTTGGAAAGACGTGGGGGATACATTATAGTAAATCCCTCCTTCTTCCCTCCCACTGCATACGTCGGCGAGTTTCTCTCCTCAGGACCATGCGGGGGTCTCCGCTCGCTTTGAACGCGCATTTTTACATAACAGCGGAGTTTTCTTTGTTTTAAAAGCTGCCGCATGCGCGATCCTCTTCATTTTGTCAACTTTACACGCGCATGCTTTAGCTCCTGTGTGCGCGCGTGTTCGTAAATATATATATATAAATATATATGTATTGT